>NW_024121103.1:317104-337104 GCF_016745375.1 Pimephales promelas
ACACTCTTAGAAGAAATGGTTCTATTTAGAACCAGAAATGGTTCCATCCCCCGCTTCATATATGGAACTCCAAAATGGTTCTATATAGAACCTTTTTTTTTTGTAAAAGGTTCTATTGGCCAAGTATGAACCCCAGGGTCTATATAGAACCCAGAGGAACCCTTTTTTTTAATAGTGTATAGAACCTTTTAGGGGTTCCAAATACGTAGCGCTTTTCTTCTAAGAGTGTACATTAATTCAATACTTAAACAAGCACATATTTTTGCCATGAAACCGTGCTCTGTAAAGTGTTAGTGGTGCTTTCGTGCTGTTAACCTGTGCCGTGTGTGAAACAATGCGTGTCAGAATGGTGTGTGAGAGCTCAGCAACCGACAGCCAATCACACGTCTCGTACATTGCGTACTATGTGTGAATACTGCAGTCTGGTAATATTTCCATAAGCAAACACTGTAAAATAAAGGAATAGCTGACACTTGTTGTTTAATAGTAAAATAAAGGGATAGCTCATATTTAACATGTCTCATTCAAATAAACGAATCTTTTTTTCCGAGTCATTCGTTCGTTTAACCAAATGACTCGAAAAAAGATTCGTTCATTTTTGAACGAGTTCAATCACGAACGCACATCACCGAACAGAGCAAGGCGAGCATTTGTGCTTATAAAACTTCAACTTTTTAATTTATTTTTTAATTTTGTCATTTTTATTTTTTCCCACTTGATAAGACCCTTATTCATCGTCTGGTGTCGTTTAAAGCCCTTTGAAGCTGCACTGAAACTCTCATTTGGACCTTGAAGCGTTTGGACCCCATTGAAGTCCATTATATGGAGGATGTTTTCATCAAAAACCTTCATTTCTTTTCGACTGAAGAAAGAAAGACGTGGACATCTTGGATGACATGGGGTGAGTAATATATCAGTAAAGGTTTTTTTAAAAGTGAACTACTCCTTTAAGAACAGAGTTCAAATGATCCATATTAACAATTCAGAGAATGAATGTCTTCACTGATACAGTCTCCTGATATCCTTCTAGACGTCTCTTCTGCCAAGTCATTAAGATCCCCATCGTGTGTGTGTGTGTGTGTGATGATCAGATGTGATCTGAGCTGAGCTGAGCTGGCCGTTTCTGCCAACAGCACATCAATAATGTGGGAATTAATGTCACAGGTCGTTGTTGAACTGAAAGCACGCTCGCCTTACACACCACAATACTTTCCATCCACACACACTCGTTTTTCACCCCGCCAGTTTTATTTGAGCTGGAAGCGTGTAAAGCATCCCAATATAGGAACAAACATGACATTTAAAACACAAACACAGAAATAGGACTGTAATACAACGCAAACATGTCATCAAATGGATGTGGGAACCAGATGATATGAAAGAAGTTTAGAAGAATGAAGACTGTTGCTTACAGCCACGAGCCTTGCAAATAATTAAGCCTAAATGAGTTCATGTTGTTTACAATTAAAGTATTATCAATCAATCTATACGTGACATTTCAAATGTATAGAGACATGTTTAGATATCCCGTATGTTGCATGTGTAGTGCTAGAATAATGTCTCTTATAGAAGTTATCCTGATTTGTTTGAATTCATTCAAATTTGGATTGGGCATCCTAAGCAAACTCTGTTCAGATTGAAAAATGTGTTTTGAGTGTTTTATTATTGGGTGATCTGGTGTTTTGTGAGTGTGTTAACAGCTTGTAGACTGTGTGTGATCTGCAGCGGTTCAGGAGGCTCGGGTCTTCTGTCGCTCCGGGCACAGCACAACTTTCACCCTCACATATGGAGACCGTTTATGTTGCATTTATGTGTTTATTTTGCTCTTTGACCTCGCAGATGAGAGAGAAATCGCATCATAAATCCTACTGTATCATATTTGATATGCTAAACTGCTGATAAAGCTGATCTACTGCATATGACTGAGCTCAGACTGGAGAACAAACGTCCTTTCAGCTCGTGTCAGATCTGCAAGTACACATGAGAATAACGTTGATATTGTTAGTAAATATTTCATACTGGACTGAAGCACAAATATGATCATCAGGCTTTTGAGGAAGGTTTATTAGTTCATCTGTCAATCATCATTTGCATTGCATTATGTTTTAAGCTTTGATCATAAAACTAAGCATTGAAAATAAATATCAGATATAGAGCGATAACTGATAGACAGAAAGAAAGTTCATACAAGTTTGGATGTATTTATTTAATGGAAACAGAGATGATGTGCATTTCTTAGTTGATTTATTGCGGAAAACGCTGTGTTCCCTGTTTGCTTTATTATCATCATTAACACTAAAGGCAACACTCACTCGTCTCGTTGTCTGTTATCAGGGAGAATAAAGTGATGCTCATGAAGGAGTGTCCACAGCGCAGTCGAGCCGGACGCTGATGAGAACGCTGTCGTCATGGAGACCGCGGTGCTGATGCTGGAGTTCAGGTGAGAGCGGTGTGATGCTGGTCATGTCTCGGCTGATTGGACGATCACACATGATCTCAGCTAATGGAGTGTGTAAATTGAGTTTCTGGATTGAATACTTTTGAGTTGTTTGGCATTATTACTAATATGACACAAATTAAATTTGATCAGTTTTATATACTTTTTATATCTAACATACAAATATATAAGTGTTTTGTTAGGTTATTTTAATTAAATCAATTACTTTTAATTCAATGAAAAAAAATGTTTGAACACACACATTTATTCATTCATTCATTTGTTTATATTATCTTTTATTTTTTTATAAATAAATATAAATGAATATTATTAGTTAATGAAATGCATTTAATTTATTAAATTTAATTATTAATTAGTTTTTTAATTCATTACTTATTTTTAATAAATTAGTATTAATGTAAAACAAAACAAAACAGCATGTTTATTGATACAACGCACAGTACGAGAACACGGCGAAGCTGCCAGTAATTAATAACCGCAATGTGTTTTCTAAGTCCAGCATTTGGATTGGGTCTTTGGGGTTCTAACAGTACTAACAAAGTGCTGTTAGTCATTTTATATGTGGCCTTGAGCATTTGTGTTCACTTGTTCAGTCACTGAGTGTGACAAAAAATTACATCCTGAGAAAAGTGGATTTCTGGAGGTGAAACCCCATTGACTCCCATTCATTCTGCACTCGACCGCGAGCGCCCCCGTATGGACAAAGACGTGTTACTGCAGCCAGTCCAGAAACCGGAAGTCCCGCACGTCGCATATTGAGGAAATGTCCCGCATTTTCATCAGTCTGTTAGATTTTAATTATCCTAAAGGCGCACATTTTCTCTCAATGAATGAGGATAACTTAACTGAGGCTAATGTCTGTCATTGTTTATAGACTTAAGTTATAATCGTAACGTTACGCCGTCATGCCTGCGTGACTGTACACACATGAGTAGCGGATCTTGCTCGTTGTTTCGCTTCTCGGGAGATGTAGTTCATTGAGCGATTTTCACATTAGACTAAAAGTTACTCTTCTCTTTTATGACAAACTGCGACGTTTTTGACTTTCATAATTATCTTTTAAATAGACAAACATCATAAGTGTAATTCAGGCATAGTTCAGACGGAATAAAAAGATAAGTTGTCCCTCGCCATTGACTACCACACATTTTCCGAAATAAGGTCCGAGGGGCGGGACTTAGGCTCTCTATAGGTTGTGACAGCTGTCAATCAAAATGTGGAGCGGTGATTCGTTCCATGTGTTCCCTGTCAGAAAACAAATGGATAATTCGGTCAATTAAAATTTTAATCTAACAGAATTTAATTGTTGTTTTACCTTTTGCCTGTTGTGGTTGTTTTAACTCGTATCCTTTCTAAAATACGAACGGTTTTGGTTTTTAATATATTCTTAATACATATAATAAGACTGTCTAATTTCATGTTGTTTTGTATTTATTTGTTCATTGTTTATTTTTGTCGTGTTTTAGTTGAACTTGGTCAGAACTGTTTCTAAAATAGTAGCCTAATCGTGATGCCTGCTGCCTTTGGGCTCAGTGATGTTGAATTTAAATGCCATGTAAAATAAAGATTTTTTTTCTGGAAGGGACTCGTGAACAAAGCATTTTTATCAGCTGAAAGGCAGATTACAATTTATATATATATATATATATATATATATATATATATATATAGATAAACATTATTTAACAGTTTCAGGGTATGTTTTAACATGTCTCACATTGTCCCACACAAACTTACAAACATTTGGTTTGTTTGATGGTGGACACCTGACGCGTTACTGTCCGCATAAACGCACGGTAATAGAGATTTTGTTTACATTTTTTGCCGCTCCAGCCAGAAAGACTGAGAAAAAATGAAAACACGTTATATTTATTTTTAAAAACCTAAAAGATTCGGGGCTTTTGACAAAACATTCGGGGCTCGCTCCCCCTATGAACGGTTTTAAGCGACGTGGTAGTGGACGTTTGCATTTTTAGAGACGGCCACTAGATGTCACTGCTCTTTAAGTTATAAACCCGAAGATACAGTTCATGAACATTTTAGAATTATTTTCTATGAGACTAATGATGAGCACCGAAAAGCTAAGGAGATGTTTTTAATTTATTTAAGTATCTGATTTTTATAAACAAACTCTGTTTGACACTATTGAACACCTGCAGCCTGCAATTCTGTCGTAATTTCGCTTCTTGTTTAAGAAACAGGTCATTGTGTGTTCATAATTACATTTAGTAATATATATATATATATATATATATATATATATATATATAAAAATAGGATCTATTCTACCTTATTTTCAGTAAAGCTGGATTAAGTTAACAGCTCACACGGCGAGTCTCATTACTGTAATGTGCTTTTATCCATCATCATCGTATAATGATTCATTGTAAACACATATTGAAACTGTATAAGGAGAATGTTTTAAGGCTAGTTTTTTCATACTTGGTTGTTGGTTTTCGAGAGCCTTGCAAGTCTTGTTTGGGTTTGATCTTTGAGCAAATCCTGTTCTTAGGATGAAATGATGAATGAATAAAATGTGTTGTAAGCATGAGCATATAATGATGTGTGTGTGTGTGTGTGTGTGTGTGTGTTTGTGAAGTAACTAATGATGTTTTCAGACAGCAATACAGTGCCGAATGCTTTACAGCAACACATGCATCGACATTTCACTGCAAAAAAAAAAAAAAAAAACTCAATATCTTGTAGTCTTTTCCAATAACTAGAGCAGCAAATACTCAAAAAGCAAATTTGATAAAATTAGGTTTTTGTACACTATACATTTTATTTTTAATATGGCACAAGTCAAGATATAAAAAATAATATTTAAGACATTATTAATACAGTATTTTTGTAAAGTAGCTGCTTTGAATCGATGTGCATGAGAAAATAACTATTCTATTATAAATAGTTTAAATGAATCAACTTTAATTTTAATAAACAATGATGCTATTGCACAAAACATGCTTGTATTTATGTAATGCATCATGATTACAGTACATGCATTCAAATATATATATATATCACAAAACATGACCTAGACACCTGTGTGTGTTTCAGCTAATGTCATTACTGAAGGACACCAATCCTGTCCAGCAGATTAAGGTCAGTGTGTGAAGAGTCACTGGCATATGTTAGCGTTTAAGCTTTAGTCAGTGTGTGTTAATCTGTGTGTCCTGAAGCTGAACAACCCGGGAGCTGGAGAATCACTCGGGATTTATGCTTAATTAAGATAATCATATACGCGTTATGTCAGTGTCCATTATACTAGTGATTATTAGAATGTAATTAGGGTTCATAAAGGAAATCTACTTTGGATAATACAAATCACTGCACATAATAAACTAAAAACTAGGGCTGGCGAACGATTAATCGCATCCAAAATAAAAGTTTGTGTTTACATAATATATGTGGGTGCACTGTGTATAATTATTTTGTATATATATAAATACAAATGCATGAATATTTAAGAAAAAAATAATATTTATATACAATATATTTATATAATATAAATTATATCTAATTATATATATATATATATATATATATATATATATAACGTAAAAATAATTATAAAAATTATATATAATAATACATTTATTATTTGTTATTTATTATTCTTATTATTATAAATTATATATAAATCTATATACAGAATATATATGAAAATATTTCTTAAATATATACAAGCATGTGTGTGTATTCATATATATATGTAAAATAATTATACACAGTGCACCCACATATATTATGTAAACACAAACTTTTAATTTGGATGCGATTAATCGTTTGACAGCCCTAATAAAAACACACATTTTCTGTATAAATTGAATATAGCAATTGCAACTGCTTCACTCATTTATATATATCTTTTTATTTGGAAAGGCAAAATCCATCACATACATTAATTACAATTTTAGTAATTTCACTCATTTAATATTTAAAAAAAAATAACTTTTGTTGTAACAAAAATGTACCTTTTGTTTTTTAAACAATGGGTCTGAATGGGCCTATTTTTTATGTAGCCGCCATAGTGTCTTAAACATGATTGGATCTGTGGTTTCTGAAGGGTCAGTGTGCAGAAGTGGTTCAGCATCGTTATCTTCATGATGTCGCTCTGTCAGCAGCCAATCAAAGCTCAGCACATGGAGCACCAGAGGAAGGCATCAGATTCTGTTTCCTGTGGTGTGTGTGTGTGGCACTTTATTGCTCATTAGCTCAGCACTCCTGCATGTGATAATATTCATAACGCCGTTTATGTTCTAGCACACGGCAATCTGTGAGATCAGGAGCATAAAAAACAGCAGAAGAGGAAACATGAGTGTGTATTTGCATGCTATCGGCTTCAGTGTGCGGCTCTGACATTTAATTCATGGGCTCACGTGATTAAATGACCCTCTGATGAACCCACATGTTTGAATCTGCTCGGCCACACCTGAGCGTAACTACACGAATAAAAGTGCTTCTAAAAGTGAATCTGCATGCAAATCAGATGTTAATCTGCTGTGTATACACACACTTCAGATCAGACCAAGGCATTTAAAGGGATAGTTCACCTAAAAATGAGCGTTTTCTCGGTGTGATTTCTCCTGTGAAACGTGAAATGAGATGTTAAGCAGAACGTGGACGTTAAAGGAAGCAATAGTCTTGAAATCATGAAGTCATGAACATACTTTTTTGTTTGAAAGTCTGTCGTTGGATCTCATTCTGCTCTAAAAGACAAAAGAAAGAAAGCCAAAATGAGGGCGAGTTAATTTTCAGTGGTCAACTTTTCTTTTAAGCTTAATTATGCATGATTCAACTGGAAGCATTAGTGAAACCTCCTGCTTAAATCCAGAAAACAGTGTGAACAGTTCGAACGCGTCTCACGTCTTCCGACGGGCCGAGGAAGTCGTTCGGTGTGTGTGTGTGTGTGCCTGTCCGTAACACCCCCAGGCCCACAGACATGTGTGTATTTGCATATGTGAAGATAGCAGAAAGGCTGCGTGTGCAGATAAGTGGAGACGGGCAGAAATCAATGCAGATCGTGACCTTTAACCCAACTCATGACCCTTATTGTTCAGTCCCGTCTTTCATACACACACGTGCACATAGTGGCTGGAAACGTGTGTGTGTGTGTGATGGGTATGTATAGGGGTCGGGTTAGTGTGTGTGATGGGTAGGTTTAGGGGTCAGGTTAGTGTATGGGGACATAATATACAGTTTGTACAGTATAAAAATCATTATGTCTATAAGAAGTCCCCATAAAACATGAAAGCACAACGTGAGTGTGTGTGTCTGTGTGTGTGTGTGTGTGTGTGTGTGGCTCGCTGACGTCACGCCCAGTCAGGCCGCTTGCTGCCGCGGATCTCAAATATGTTCTTTGTTACTCTGAGCTTTTCTCCGGGGAGCCGCAAAACACGGAGTCCGGAGCGATGCGAGGATCACTCACTTCAGCCTGTAAAACATCACAGTAGACAGACACACACCCTTAACCATATCTCATAATAAGGAAAAAAAAAAAACTAATGGTTGTGTATATATGTTACAAAAGCCTTCTATTTGAAATAAAAGCTGTTTTTTTAATGAACTTTATATTCAATCAAACAATCCTGAACAAATGTGCACAACATTGATAATAATCATAAATGTTTCTTGAGCGTCAGATCCTCATATTAGAGTGATTTGTGAAGGGTCATGTGACACTGAAGACTGGAGTAATGATGCTGAATAAATTACACTTTACTATATATTCACATAGAAAACAGATGATTTACATTGTAATAATATTTCACCATTTTACTGTATTTATTGACTAATAAATATAGCTTTGGTGAGCAGAAGAGACATTTAAAAAATATTAGCAATACTTACTGATCCCAAACTTTTGAACGGTAGCTACATGTATTTTAAATATTTGATATAATATATATATAAAATTTATTATTAGGCTATACTATGTATATTATTTATATATCAATTTAATATAATTTACAATTATATAATTATACTACAATTATATAGGCCTCTCTCTCTCCATCCATATATATATATATATATATATATATATATATATACGTGTACATATATAGTGTGTATATATAAATATATATATATACCAGTGATGCGCGGGTCAATGTATAAACAACCCGCAACCGACCGACGTTTTCAAACTGACAGGTTAACCACACTAACACTATATATATATATATATATATATATTATATATATATAAACAGGTTAACCTGTCAGTTTTCGCAATTTGGGTCCCCTCGACGCGCCAGAAGTATTTGAATTGGGTTTCCGCCAGAATCCTGGATCAGTGAAATCCACTCCGTGTTTTCCGTCCGCCCGTGGTGTGTGTGTGGAAATAGAAAGAGCTGGATGTAATGTGACACTGAACTGAGCAGATCATGAGAGACAAACACAACACACTTCAGCAGCTCAGCGGATTCTGTCACTCATCCTCCGGTGGGGTTTAACCGGTAAGACCGTGTGTGGCTTCTTGAACTGCTTCGGGGTGGGTTTGAGTTTTGAGTTTTGAGTGTATCTTCATCTCCGGTGCACGAGCTCCCGGTGTTCCGACGGTGCGCGCGCGTGCAATCAGTTTCAAGCGGAATCGCGATTCGGATCATTAAATCAGATCTAGTCATCTCGATTCGGATGATTAAGTTATGTTTAGGAGACTCGGTGGATTCGTTCATTCATTCATTGCTTGCTTCGGGAAATGATTCGGATGTTTTGCACACATGGTTGCACTAATGCGCGTTTGTTTCATTCACACAGTCACGAATATTGTGTTGCATTTGTTTGTGGTTGTTTTGGAGAACAGTTTACACTACAGTTCTTATTTTAGTCTCTTATTTTTTTTAAAAACAAATAACAAGGTGGTTACTGTTCACTCTAATTGATAGGATTGCTTGCAATCACACATTATTAGGCTACAATAACACTTGATTTTGATTTAAAAAACATGATTTTGATTTTTTCAAAAAGCTGAAACATAAGCATTGCATAGAGAATATAGCATTATGCTAATTTGCATCTCCTCTTTGGTTAACACTTTTAAGTAATACACATACACACCAAGAGAGGAAAACACAATTGGTCACTGACTGTGTAATAGTTTGTGTTACTTCAGTTTTCTTAAAGTAAAAACAAAAATGTCAGTATTTGAATTATTGAGTGTGAAAACTTTTAAGGTCATGAATGTGTTTTTGTGTCTCTAAAGTAAAAGCAGGTGTGTGTGTGAGAGAGAAAGAGAGAGAAGATGCTGCTTTTTCATGGACATCTGAAAAAACACAAGAACCAAAAACCAGACATAAAGCTGCTCTTGAACCATTATATCTCTCTCTCTCGCTCTCTGTGTGTGTGTGTTGTGTGAGTTTGTGTTGGAGCTATTTCTCTAGTTGAGTCATTGACCAGCCCTTAAATTCCTCTTTACAGTGAGTGGACTTTAGTCGCTAGTGAGTTGCATAATGTTATATTTGTTCTGTTGCTGTTTATGCATATTAAAAATAAACTCGGACGTATTCTTGGCTACAGTGTGATGTAAGTGATTGCAAGCTCAAGTGTAGGGCTGCAACTAACGATTATTTTGATAATCGATTAATCGGACGATTATTTTTCGATTAATCGATTAATCGGATAAAAAATTTATTTCATTTTTTTGTTTATTATAACTAAATAAAACCCTAAAACCCTAAAAAGCACACTATTTTGTGTGTTAAACAATCTACTTAATACAGACAACTTCATTATAAAGAAAAACAACAAATAAAAAAAAATATATATGACCATAACCTATGACAAAAATGCTATTGTAAACTAGATTAGTGGATAACTCAGAAAAACTTAGCCTAAAAATATCACAAGTGCACAATAATTTTATAAAATCTGAACATTTAGTGAAAAAAACATTCCTTAGTGGGAAACAAATAAGAGACAATAAGTGTAGCACTAACTCTGGTAAAACGTTGCACATTGCTCTTTGTATTGTTGTTACATTCATGAAAAACATCGTAAAAATCAGATGCACAGCTGTTTTAAATGTAAAGCACAGCTGTTTAGTGAGGAAGCAAAATATAATAGATAGGACAGAACAAGAAAGGCTATTAATAAGCTTTTATTGCGCAAAAGTATTATGACATGATCATGAAAGAGCTGCACAAAGTGCGTATGCGCATCGCGAGCGCTGAATGATGCGCTTGAAGCAACACGGAGTCACAGGGCGGCGCGCAGCTCTTCAGTGTCCGGCGCATTAAAGTTAAAAGCACCAAGGAAAGAGAAAGACATATTGACTGTGTATTATACAGTATCTTTGCAATAGTTTATTAAGCCTTTTCTTTTAACAGTTTTAAATTTCAGTTAGGCTGCTGTGCACGTGAAGAACAATTATAGTGCGCCGAGTCTACTCTAGTGTTGTGATCTAACAGACACTCAGTAGAAAGTGATTAAGTTACAGCAATAAAAGTCTAGCAAGATAGTCATTATATTACGAAAACATAGACCTTTATCTACGGATCAATTATAATAATAACATTGAATCATCTTGGAAAGAGTTTCATCATGTTAACTGTTGTAACCGAACGCGACGAGCTGTTTGAACACCGAATAGAGAATGACTGACAGCCGCAGTGGAGGGAAAAGCTTAATTTAATTTAATTACTTAAATATACATTTCTATCTCACATTATACTATAGTATGGCTTCATAAAGTATACAAGATTAACGTAGGTCACCTATTTTGGTTTCAAAACGGCGAATTTGCCGAAAGGTGAATGATTTTCGTGTATGCTGCATATTGATAGCGGTTTCCTGATGCCCGCAAATTAGTTCAAACTCACGGAATCAAGAGCGCGCATGCGAGACAGAAGATATATGTGCTCCAAACCGTCCGTGTTGCGCGCGCGAGACAGAAGATAATGTGCTCCGTTCAAACAGTCGGTGTTGCGCGTGCGAGACAGGGTAGAGCGGCGAGGGAGAGAGACTGCGTGTGTGCCTCATGAAGCGGATGTAAGAAGCGCATGTAGCATGTAAACAATCCCCGTGACGTAATCAGACCAACTAATCGATAATGACATTCGTTGACAACGATTTTCATAATCGATTATAATCGATTTTATCGATTAGTTGTTGCAGCCCTACTCAAGTGTGTTTGTTAACTCAGTGTCCAGAACCGTGAATCTGAGGAGGGATTTTATAGCCTCGCCCCAGTGTGTGTGTGTGTGTGTGAGGGTCGTCTGTCCTATTCAGCTGTAGATGTGGACAAAAGACACATTGATATAGAGCAGTGTGTGTAGCATCATTTGTTAAAGGGGTCATGAATTGTGAAATCTAATTTTCCTTGAACTTTTGACATGTAAGAGGTCATTGTACTATAAAAATACTCAAAACTTCTTTGTTAGCCTGACAAAATGACTCGTTTTGGATTTTGTCACATTATGATGGAACGAAAATCCACGCCTACTTCTACATCATCGCCTCTTTAGCCCCGCCCACTCATTCACACATGTGTTAGTAAATATGAGAGAGATGCAAACAAAACCATAGAGGATTACAAGACGTTTAAAGTGGCAAGTTGTGGAATACAATGATCTTTACATTTCCATTCTGGACGACACTTCATTCGTGGATTCGCATTTAAACAAAACATGGTTTCAGAGAGACTGAAGTAAAAGATGATGCAGTGCCGACTATATTGGACACAAACAGTGTTTTTACCATGCTTTGTCTGTTACAGATCATATGGCAAACTGTGAATAGTCGTGATTTGCTGTTCGTTCCTTTGCTTCGGCATTCATGGGGTAAAGCACATAGTCAGTGTTTTGATTGAAGCCATTAATATAAAAAAAAAAACAAATATATTATATAGACTCATTACATGCAAAGTGAGATATTTCAAGCCTTTATTTCTTATAATTTTGATGATTATGTCTTCCAACCCAAATTCATAATGAGAATATTGTGTAAAGGTTTTCATAATCTGTAAGCCATAATCATCAAAATTATAGCAAATAAAGGCTTGAAATATCTCACTTTGCATGTAACGAGTCTATATAATATATTAGTTTTGCAACTTATTACAACCAATTACCTAGAAATATCCAAGAGCTTTTCCAATTACGAGAAAACACATATAATTTTAGAGGAATATCAATGTTTAGTAGACCGCAGATTCGCACAAACACTAAGTTGCACTGTATACCAACCCAGGGTGTTATACTGTGGAACAGTAGCAACAATGATTTAAAATTATGTAAAAACTTATTGCAATTGAAATATATGTTTAAAAAAAGAATCCTTGATGGATATGAGCTGGAACAGTGATTTTCTTTTTTCAACCTTAGGTAAAGTAAACCTTAGGTAAGTTAGTTTAAGTAGTTAAAATATTATTGAAGTGGGGATAGGACAAGAAAAGTTATTCTAACTTCTTCCTACCCCCTTTGAACATGATTGTTGTTTGGATCTGTAGATGATCTTTTTTTCTTGATGTTGATGATAAACTATTTATTTTTACTTTTTATTCAGTTTTTGCTGTTTTTTTTTTTTTAACATGTTCAATAAAAAACCATAGTAAAAAAAACAACTTTTGCACCATATTCGATTCTTAAAACTACTAAAGTTATTCGGTCAAACGCAGTGAGCGATCTGGTCTTGAACATTAATGACAGACATCAGCCGATATTTGCATGGATCTAATATAATAACACACATCCAATTTCTTTCCCAAACGTTTATTCACTTAAAGGGATACTCCACTTTTTTTTTTGGAAATAGGCTCATTTTACGACTCTCCCAGAGTTAAAGAGTCGAGTTTTACCGTTTTCTAATCCAGTCAGCCGATTTTCTTAATTTTAGAAGAATATCAGTAACAAGACAGTTTCTGGTCTCATTGACTTCCATAGTATATTTATTTTCCTACTATGGAAGTCAAAGAGACCAGGAACCGTGTGGTTACTAATATTCTTCAAAATATCAGAAAATCGGCTGAATGGATTAGAAAACGGTAAAACTCAACTGTTTAACTCTGGGGGAGTTGTTTAATGTAAAATGAGCCTATTGCCAAAAAAAGTGGAGTATCCCTTTAAGACATAACTGACTGTTTTTATGTAGGCTAAATACTAAGATGGGCATTTTGGCGTATTCTTGTGTGTATTTTACCGCTTGGGCGTCTGAAAATCTCTTTTGCAGTTTAATGCACTTTTAATAATAAACTCGAGCCTCCTTTATTTACAGTAGATAGCGCTTTTCACAATACAGATTGTTTCAAAGCAACTTTACAGTGACAATAGGAAATAAATGCAACAAATATGGTTTCGCTCTAGAATAAAGTAATCGTCCAGCTTAAGTAAGTTTTTAATTTATTAATTTCCGTGGTAAAAATCATTAGTTGTTAACTCACACTACTGCAGATGACTGTAAATGTAGACGATCTGACTGATTTGTGCATGTGGCACAATGATCATTTTATCTTGATAATCACGTTTTTTTTTATAATCTTTGAAAGCCAAAATCCAAACCGAAACTAAAATCTGAATGAAAATGAATCTGCGTATGAAAAGTCACATGATGTGAAGACACTTGATTTAATTTGGCCAGTCAGAACAGGCATCTAGGCAGTAATTGCTGTATTTTAACATTATTATGAGAACATAAAAGATAAAATCTCTGCGATACACTTGAAAAAGTAGATTTGAAGATTGATCACAATATATAAAATCATAATAATTTATAATAAATAAATACTGCAATATTCAATTTAAAGATAACATACACATTGTTCGTTTACAGCTTTACCAGACGGTCATCCAGGGAGGGCATTTGGTGTGTCTTACGTTGGTGTGTGTTTTGGGTGTGTTGCGATAATCTATCTTGCTCCGCTGTGACGCCTGCGAGTCGGTCTACATCACACACACACGCAGAGGTCAGGTCAGATGGCTGCCGAACACCCAGCGTTTAGATCTGTGGAGAGGTCATTGACCTCTGGCTAAACACACACATTACCACACTTCAATTTACACAGTTTCCTAGTTAATTAAATATAAATAATTTACTCAAGATGTGAGGACTTGACTGAATTTACACAGAGTTCAAAATTAACCTCTTTTTTATTGTTTAGATGCTTTAATTTGACATTGTGCTGAACCCTAATTGTATCTTTAAATTGCTCCCTCATAATACAGATATTTTATCCATTGCATCACATCTCCACTTTTTATTAATGAGTGTTTCAGCGTCAACGTTTTGATTGTTTGACTTCTAGGCTGTGAAATGTGCCTTTCTGATTGGCCCTGTGTTGTGGGATGTGTGTTTGTGATTGGCTGATGAGGATGAGAGCCATTAGCACACATTGGCTGAACTGAAAGTGTCTCTCGGTGACTCGCTGCACTCATCCAAATGAGTTTGATACACCAGATCTGTCAGGAAAATTGAGAAGAATTGCCAAGCCGTTGTCTGAGTGCACCGGATCCAGCTAATGGGCTTCCAGAGACCGATAAAACAGAGTGTGTCCTTCAATCGCTGCACATTTACATCACACAAAAGGGACGTTTTGAGATGTAAACGATTAACTCATCTGATCCAAAAAGAGGCTGAGATTCACTCAGTCAAACGTTACTCACTGTCGCGTGACGTAATGCTGTTAGCTGTCCTCCAACAGCGTCGGTCTCTGTTGAACTTCCGAAAACAAGAGTGATTTTATCTGCAGCCGGTGAGAGAATGTGGTGTTTTCAGCCTATGAGTCAGGACCAAAACACTCGCAAACATGCACTTATCAGCGGCTGAGCAGAGGTCGGTCAGTGTGTGTTTAACGCTGTGCTCATGTGGTCTATGATGCTATGGAGAATCACAGATGGGAGAGGTGTAACGATTCCCTCATGTCACGATATTATTGCGATACTCCAAGACGCACATTAAAGGGATACTCCACTTTTTTTTTTTAGAAATAGGCTCATTTTACAACTTCCCCAGAGTTAAACTGTTGAGTTTTTTCCTTTTTTGAATCCTGATTCAGCCGATCTCTGGTTCTGGCGGCACCACTTTTAGCATAGCTTAGCATACATCACTGAAGTGCACAAGACCATTAGCATTTCTCCCCAAAAAATTACCAAAGTGTTTCGATATTTTTCCTATTTAAAACTTGACTCTTCTATAGTTACATCGAGCACTGAGACAGACGGAAAATGTAAAGTTGCGATTTTCTAGGCTGATATGACTAGGAACTATACTTTCATTCCTGCGTAATAATCAGGAAACTTCACTGTCGTACCATGAGTGCAGCAGACTAGAGAGTATAGTTCCTAGTCATATCAGCCTAGAAAATCGCAACTTTACATTTTCCGTCTGTCTCAGTGCACGATGTAACTATAGAAGAGTCAAGTTTTAAATAGGAAAAATATCGAAACTCTTTGGTAATTTTTTTGGGAGAAATGCTAATGGTCTTGTGCACTTCAGTGATGTATGCTAAGCTATGCTAAAAGTGGTGCCGCCAGAACCAGAGATCGGCTGAATCAGGATTCAAAAAAGGTAAAACTCGACAGTTTAACTCTGGGGGAGTTGTAAAATGAGCCTATTTCTATAAAAAGTGCAGTATCCCTTTAACAAAAAATGTATTTCTGACGTCACAAACGACCTTGTAACCAATCAGGTCAACGTGTGATCGTCAACCAGTGGATCTCTGAGCTGAGGGATTGAATGGAGGTGGGGCTCATTTGCATATTCATAGAACCGCGCATACTAAGGCGAGGGTGTCGAGTTACATATAAGCTGTTTTAAGGCACAGAAGGCATAAAAAGAGTTTAAATGTGTAATTTTGGTACGGGATACAATTAGTGACTACAGAAAAAGGGTTCAAAGGCTGAAATGTGAGGTTTTTGTCACACTGTAAAGTTGTTTACATCAGTCAGTCAGTTTATGGTTTAGGATGTTACCGTAAACATTGACCCACAATGCGGTATGAATGTGTTCAGGCCTTTAAAACCCCTTCAGATCTGCCTGTATGCTGTAAGAGACTGGTTTGAGCGTTTTTGTGGGGAATTTACTGGCCACTGACTGGATGTGTGTGTGTGTCCGTACATGCAGTGTTTGATCTTCATCGTCTGTGATCTTCCATCACAAACCCTGAGTGTCTGCAGACCGTTGACATGATAATGTCACGCTCGACTGCATCTCCATCACAATGAAATGAAAGCGTTCCGGTGCCGTGAACACCAGCAGATCCGAGATATTGCTTTCCTTCCAGGTGAACGTGCGTCCCGATGCTGAGAGATGATCTTGTGCTGAAACACACTCGCATGTTTTATCTCTGGCTACGTCGACGTTAAGGCTATGTTTAGCTACACGGAAACGATTCTGAAGAGAAAACGCAAAAGTGCGTCATCACTTTTTATTCTGCGTTTAGACGAGCGTTTTGTGTGGGAAATCCGCGTGCAGATGGTGACGCAAAAGTGTGTGAAATTCAATGTAGTATGCACTCCAGGCGGCTAGGAGTGCAGTGCATGATACAACAACACCAAGTCCGCGCGCCTGCGTAAAACCGAACCTTCACTGTCAAAGCAGACTTTTGCGTTTTTACCGTTTACATGGGAACGCGGCGGTGGAGCGTTTTCAAGATTTCCACTCAGGAGGGTGGTTTCACCTTTTTGCGTTTTTAAGCCTCAAAAACGGCGTCGCCGTGTAAACGAAAGGCACATAAAATATTTTTACGTTTTCACCCGCGAGCGTTCTCGTGTAAACAGGGCCTAATCCAGACATTTGAAAACGCCGTTTTTGTTTTAAAAACGCTCTCCGTCCACACCAGCGTTTTCAAGCGTTTTCCAAAATGTTCCACAATGAAACGTCGGAAAACGCTAAATTTGCCTCAGGCCATGTTTACACAAGAACGCTCGCGGGTGAAAACGTAAAAATATTTTATCGGATGTGCCTTTCGTTTACACGGCGATGGCGTTTTTGGGGCTTAAAAATGCAAAAAAGTGAAACCACCCTCCAGAGTGGAAATCTTTAAGGCTATGTTTACACGGAAACGATTCTGAGAAGAAAACGCAAAAGTGGCGTTGCGTCATCACATTTTATTCTGCGTTTATCTATCTTTCTTTCTTTCTTTCTAATCTATCGTTCTTTCTTTCAAACTAATCTAGCTATCTTTCTTTCTAACTAAAATATATTTCTTTCTAACTAATCTATCTATATTTCTTTCTTCACCGCTGTGTTTTTCGTGTAAACGGTAAAAACGCAAAGGTCTGCTTGACAGTGAAGGTTGTACGCAGGCGCGCGGGCTTGGTGTTGTTGTAGTATGCACTCTTAGCCGCCTGGAGTGCATACTACATTGAATTTCACAGACTTTTGTGTCACCATCTGCACGCGGATTTCCCACACAAAACGCTCGTCTAAACGCGGAATAAAAAGTGATATCGCAACGCCACTTTTGCGTTTTCTCTTCAGAATCGTTTCCGTGTAAACATGGTCTTAGATTTCCACTCTGGAGGGTGGTTCCATTTTTTTGCGTTTTTTAATGAATGAATAATTTTATTTCTTTTCATTTCCTTTTCCTCTTCAGAACATGGTCATTGATAACAGAGCATATTTAAACAAAAAATAATAAAAACAAAATCTCAGCATGTTCAAAAGAGAAGAAAAAGAATATAGAAAAAAAAGGAGAAGGAAGAAGCTAACTTATGTTTACCTTCCCCTTTTTAAGCCTCAAAAACGCCGTCGCCGTGTAAACGAAAGGCACATCCGATAAAATATTTTTACGTTTTCACCCGCGAGCGTTCTCGTGTAAACAGGGCCTAATCCAGACATTTGAAAACGCCGTTTTTGTTTTAAAAACGCTCTCCGTCCACACCAGCGTTTTCAAGCGTTTTCCAAAATGTTCCACAATGAAACGTCGGAAAACGCTAAATTTGCCTCAGGCCCTGTTTACACGAGAACGCTCGCGGGTGAAAACGTAAAAATATTTTATCGGATGTGCCTTTCGTTTACACGGCGATGGCGTTTTTGGGGCTTAAAAATGCAAAAAAGTGAAACCACCCTCCAGAGTGGAAATCTTTAAGGCTATGTTTACACGGAAACGATTCTGAGAAGAAAACGCAAAAGTGGCGTTGCGTCATCACATTTTATTCTGCGTTTATCTATCTTTCTTTCTTTCTTTCTAATCTATCGTTCTTTCTTTCAAACTAATCTAGCTATCTTTCTTTCTAACTAAAATATATTTCTTTCTAACTAATCTATCTATATTTCTTCACCGCTGTGTTTTTCGTGTAAACGGTAAAAACGCAGGCGCGCGGGCTTGGTGTTGTTGTAGTATGCACTCTTAGCCGCCTGGAGTGCATACTACATTGAATTTCACAGACTTTTGTGTCACCATCTGCACGCGGATGTCCCACACAAAACGCTCGTCTAAACGCGGAATAAAAAGTGATATCGCAACGCCACTTTTGCGTTTTCTCTTCAGAATCGTTTCCGTGTAAACATGGTCTTAGATTTCCACTCTGGAGGGTGGTTCCATTTTTTTGCGTTTTTTAATGAATTAATAATTTTATTTCTTTTCATTTCCTTTTCCTCTTCAGAACATGGTCATTGATAACAGAGCATATTTAAACAAAAAATAATAAAAACAAAATCTCAGCATGTTCAAAAGAGAAGAAAAAGAATATAGAAAAAAAAAGGAGAAGGAAGAAGCTAACTTATGTTTACCTTCCCCTTTTTAAGCCTCAAAAACGCCGTCGCCGTGTAAACGAAAGGCACATCCGATAAAATATTTTTACGTTTTCACCCGCGAGCGTTCTCGTGTAAACAGGGCCTAATCCAGACATTTGAAAACGCCGTTTTCGTTTTAAAAATGCTCTCCGTCCGCACCAGCGTTTCAAGCGTTTTCCAAATGTTCCACAATGAAACGTCGGAAAACGCTAAATTCGCCTCAGGCCATGTCCACACTAATACGTTTTCATTTGAAAACGTATATTTTCCTCTCCGTTTTGGCCTTCCGTCCACACCACACTGAGACGCCGTTTTAAGTCAACAAAAACGTATCGTTTGGAAAACGCTCTTCAAAGTGGATAAATTTGAAAACGCCGTTTTCGCATTGTAATGTGGACAGTGAAACCGGAGGTATTTCAAAACGATGAAGTAAGTTTAGTCATGTGATCCATGTAGTACCAATAGATATTCATGTTTATCGGCATTGTGCCTGTTATGTGTTATTAAAGTTATTAAAGACATTGTTAAAATAGTCCGAGTGTCTACAGCGGCTCAACCTTAAGTTTATCAAGCGATGAGAAGAATTTCTGTGCGCAAAAAACAGGATATAACGAGTTTATTCAACTATTCCTGTTCTTCTCTGTGGGCCTCGAGTGAGTTCATGTAGTGTAACAGCGCAGCTAGGGTATTTCTATTGGCCGGCGCTGGTCGTGTGTGTGTGTGAAAAGCAGAATGAACAGCCAGAGATCTGTGTTAGTGTGTGAGATCTGTCTCTCGGCAAGGGTGGAGCTGTTTTCTTCTCTCCTCTGTGATCAATGATGGAGTGCCAAAGCTCATAAAATGAAGGAATGGAGGAAAGCGGAGGAGG
>NW_024121103.1:339604-374604 GCF_016745375.1 Pimephales promelas
TCTACACCTATAAGAGGAGAAAGTACTGAAATATTTGACGTTTCCAGCCGAGCAACAAAAGACCAGTACGGCCAGTTTGAGCGTACACACACACACGCGCGCGCGGCGTGGATTTGCATATTGAACACAGGCAGATGAAAGCGCACAAACAGTGTGACACGTTAACAGACGTCAGGCAGAGGCTCTTCTGGGCTTTCACAGTTAAACGGTTATCCGTTAACATCGTCTGCTCAATAATAACGCCCTACAATCATTCACTAGCTTCTGTTAATGCCCTTTTATAAGGATGAAGCTTAGTGCAGCTCTCAAAGTCTGTGTGTTTACACAGCACAAACACACACACCGGGTGGATAGACTCGTTGTAATGGGATCTGATTGTAGATTTTCCTGGTGAGGTGTGTGTGTTTAATGATGTTGTTTCTCTGATAGCTACTGTGATCGATTAAACCATCTTCTAAATGGACATGTTTACCTTTCGTCTCTCATTTAAAAACAGAAAAATGTCTTCAAAGGGAATTTGCTCTGGTTTATTATCTATTGCGCCAAACTAAATGCGTTTTGCCTTCGTCTGCCAGCACATATTTAGCTTATCTGAAATGACTTGGAGATTTTTGCAGTATATGTAATCAGTTCACAGAATTGCTGAGTGATCTGCTTATTAAGCGTGTTGAACAGACGTACGCTGACGTCTAAAGCCAACCGTGAGCTTTAAGAGTCCTGCGAGATGCTGTTTGCGTGGCCGGTTTGTTTTGTGACTGCGGTTACACACACACACACACTGAGATGCAAAAAGACATCTCGTTTTCAGCTTGAATGCAGTGAAAAACACACAAAACGCATCTAAAATGGGAAAGAGCTTTGAGATCGACTGTATAAATAGGTTTGGCATGAAATCTAAGGGTGTATTTTTACCGACAGCCGAAAGCTACAGAACAGAGAAGCAGGCGGATCGCTGAAATTCACAGAAACAACGACTCCAGCAGAGAAAGTGGATTTGCGGTCGATACGCTGAATTCCTGGGTTAAAATTGGGCTGTCAAGCGATTAATCGGGATTAATCGCATCCAAAATAAAAGTTTGTGTTTGCATAATATATGTGGGTGCACTTATTTTATATGAAATATTTTTATGTATATAGATTTATATATAATTTATATTATATATAAATATAAATAATATATATTTTTCTTAAATATACATGCATGTGTGTGTATATAGACCATTTCACAAGATGTAAACAACACTGGTCCAGAAGCACTTCCTGTTTCAGTTTTTTAACACTACATAAAAGCTGGGATAAAATACAACCAACAGAACATATAAAACTGAATCAAAACGTTAAACAAACATCTTTAATATGTTTTCTTTACATGTGAAATATAAAGAAAACAGTTACAAACTGAAACAGGAAGTGCTTCTGGACCAGTGTTGTTTACATCTTGTGAAATGGTCTATATATTGTATTTCTAGGAGTTATCGGCTACATTTGAGAACGTCATTATAATTGTGTTATTGGTACATGAGACTTTTGTTTTTGTAATCAGGCACTCAAAAAAATTATATAAAAATTTGGATTTAGGTTTATCGGCCAATATATGCAGCAGTCTTTTAAATATTTGTGAATTTATACTTTATTGTTAATGTGCTGCGTACAGTGCAAAGCGTATATATTATTATATTATATGAATACACATACTAAAGGATATATTCTGTATGATGGTAAATTAATATGGTAGTCATTAATTATGATTGTATTTGAATGTGGTAAACGTTTAATATGATGGTATATGAATATGGTTAATGTTAATTATGATAGTATGAATATGGTAATTTCATTATGAGAGTATATGAATATGGTAATCATTCAATAGGATGGTGTTGTATGAATAATATGGTAAACGTTCATTATGATACTATATGAATACGGTAATCTTTCTGTATGATAGTATTTGGTAAATGTTTAATATGATGGTGTATGAATATCTTAAAAAATTATACAGGCACTCAAAAATTATATAAAAATTTAGATTTAGGTTTATCGGCCAATATATCGGTTATCGGCTTTCAAATATAAAGAGTTATCGATATCGTCCAAAATGTTTATATCGGTCATCTCTCGTATTGGCTGTTGTATTGAAGTGGCTTCCAATGTGACTCATCCAACCAATCGGCATCATTAAATTATCCATTTACACACTGCAATCTCAGCATGTTTAAATTCAATTAAACATCCAAAACTCAAACGAGCTTAATATCGGCCCGTCACCAGCGGATGATTTCATTAATAACTCATTCTCTGTTGAGTTCTGTGAACTGGAAGATCTTTTCAGAAGTCTCTTAGCAGCAGCATATGAACGGTGTGTGTGTGTGTGTGTGTGTGTGAGGTGTTATTCTACTTAAAGAAATCAATTCCACTGCAGCTGGTTCCTTCCTCCTGGTGTCTTTATGGCCTGTTTGCAGTTCTGACTCCATTGATTTTTTTTTTTCTCCGCCTTATTCTTGCTTCAGGCTCAGAGGAGCATGTGATGAATGGCTGGAGGTGTTGAAAAGATCTGGAATGAGAGAGAGAGACTTTTCCTTCCCATTATGCTCTAATGCATCATCTACACACACACTGCTCTCTTTTGGAGGGATAGATGCAGGAATGATTGGAAGTTGTGACAAGCTGTTTCATACGGGATGCCTTTAGTCACACACTGTGTATTTAAGCACATAAACATTGACTTAACATAATTATTTATTCATGGAATTACTTGTGTCACCCTGACGGAGTTTATTTTGTGGTAATGACCGTTTGCCTGTACATTATCTAATGTGAATGAGACGCTGTTGCATCAGTCTGAGATGTGGCTCATATGATTTGAGCAAAAAAAGCATTATAGAATGACAAGACACTCGTTTATGACACTTTATTCAACAGGAAGAACAGCTCTATGCTATTTCAACATCAGTGCACATGCGCAGTCCTTTCAGTTTGCGTTTTAAATACAATCAAGTGTTCTTGTTCTCACGATCGGATTAGAAAAGGAATAAACCAGCACTTTCCATCCGATCGTTAAGGTGTTTACATGAAGGATTCAGCCGTCAGCCATTACTAACGGATTGTTTGGTTGCATGTGAACGTATAGCCACTGTGTGCATGACATAATTGCCATTTATCGTGGAATTATGCATAATTGTGGGTCTAATTTTAGGTGTACCATTAAGCACCCTTTAGGTACAAAAGCATATCTTTTCAAGAGGTACAGCCCCAGTGACATCGTTTGCAATGCAGTGCATATAACATTGACATTTAACACATTTATTCATGGATTTATGTACAATGGAGGGTCTTGTGTAAGCCTGATAGAGTTTATTTAGTGGTAATGACCCTCTGCCTGTACATGATCTGCTTGTGCATGAGTTGCATCCGTCTGTGATGTGGCCCGTGTGATAAGAGCATTAGTCCGAGGAACGGCGTGAGATGTGTGGTTTAGTCCTTAAACACAAGAAACTCTAAAAATAATAACCTCCAGAGAGAGAGTCTGGCATTCCTGCGCTCTTCTGTCCGAACTCCCGCTCTCGCTCGGATGAATTGAGCCGCGAGTCTCGTCTGATGGACGCGGTGTTTGTTTGGATCCGTTTATGGTTACGATCCACTCTTAGAAGAAAAGGTTCTGTATATAACCTTAAAAGGTTCTATCAGCGCTACGTATTTGGAACCCCTAAAAGGTTCTATACACTCTTACAAAAAGGGTTCCTCTGGGTTCTATATAGAACCCTGGGGTTCCATACTTGGCCAATAGAACCTTTTACAAAAAAAAAAAGGTTCTATATAGAACCCTGGGGTTCCATACTTGGCCAATAGAACCTTTTACCAAAAAAAAGGTTCTATATAGAACTCTGGGGTTCCATACTTGGCCAATAGAACCTTTTACCAAAAAAAAGGTTCTATATAGAACTCTGGGGTTCCATACTTGGCCAATAGAACCTTTTACAAAAAAAAAGGTTTTATATAGAACTCTGGGGTTCCATACTTGGCCAATAGAACCTTTTACCAAAAAAAAAGGTTCTATATAGAACTCTGGGGTTCCATACTTGGCCAATAGAACCTTTTACCAAAAAAAAGGTTCTATATAGAACTCTGGGGTTCCATACTTGGCCAATAGAACCTTTTACCAAAAAAAAAGGTTTTATATAGAACTCTGGGGTTCCATACTTGGCCAATAGAACCTTTTACCAAAAAAAAAGGTTCTATATAGAACTCTGGGGTTCCATACTTGGCCAATAGAACCTTTTACCAAAAAAAAGGTTTTATATAGAACTCTGGGGTTCCATACTTGGCCAATAGAACCTTTTACCAAAAAAAAAGGTTTTATATAGAACTCTGGGGTTCCATACTTGGCCAATGGAACCTTTTACCAAAAAAAAAAAAAAAGGTTCTATATAGAACCATTTTGGAGTTCCATATATGAAGCGGGGGATGGAACCATTTCTGGTTCTAAATAGAACCATTTCTTCTAAGAGTGTCTGCTGCCTCATTGTTTATTAGATTAATAAATCACACACTGTTTCATAATGATGATTTTGCCTGCTTGTTGACTTGGGCAACATTTAAAGGTTCTCTTGACTTAACCCCATAATGCATTGCAAAAAAGTCCATCCGAGATTGTGGAAGTGAGATAAACATTTAATCCATTCAAAACAAACAAAAATTCAAATATGACTATTTTAATCAACGTTTGTTTGTGCTTTCAGAATATTCAGAGATTTCTAAAAGACTGAGTTCAAATATTAGATTAATAATATGTTTAATTTATATAGCGCATTTCCCAAGTTCAGTGACGCTTCACAATAACATTAAGGTACAAACAGTTAGTTCAAACATAATATATAGACAGTAGACATGTAATATTTGAACTCAGTCTTTTAAATATTTGTGAAATTAAACTTTATTGTTAATGTGCTGCGTACAGTGCAAAGCGTATATATTATTTTATTATATGAATACACATACTAAAGGATATATTCTGTATGATGGTAAATGAATATGGTAATCATTAATTATGATTGTATTTGAATATGGTAAACGTTAATTATGATAGTATGAATATGGTAATCATTCATTAGGATGGTGTTGTATGAATATGGTAATCATTCATTATGAGAGTATATGAATACGGTAATCGTTCTGTATGATAGTATATGAATATGGTAAACGTTTATTATGATAGTTTATGAATATGGTAAACGTTCATAATGAATGATTACCATATTCATATACTATCATAATGATGGTATATGAATATGGTAAACGTTTAATATGATGGCGTATGAATATGGTAATCATTCAGTAGGATGGTGTTGTATGGTAAACGTTTAATATGGTGTATGAATTTGGTCGTTCATTCTTTGTTACTCTGAAACTATTTTGAAAATGTGCGTTTGTTGCACTGCGGCTGTGGCTAATCACTGCCTGCTGTTTTCTTTCAGGTCAGATGAGCAACTGATGGATTGGTAGCATATTCCTGTTCGGTCCTGTGGACGCAGAACACACGCAGGTAAGCGTTCAGCCATCGTGGGTCAAAAACAATGAAGTGAAATGTGTGTGTGGGACGTTTTCTCTGAGATGGCTTTTAAGTCTGGATGAGAAAACACTCATTAGAGGAGTGTTGTGGCTGTAAACACACCTTTGTTTTAGCCGAACAGAAGTCAGGACATGTTTGCTCCAAATATGGTGGAATACGTGTTTCTGCATAAACGCACTAATTCGTTAGCAAACCCGAACGGGAAAATGTTGGAGACCCTTTTGATTTGAGACGCCTCGAGTTTTGAGCGCACTTACATTAACTTGATGAAGCCTATAATGTATAATGCATTATATATATCAATGCAAGGCATATTCATAAATAATTGTAACTAACCAAAGTTAAAATGCAATTCTAAAATTGGTTGTTTGTAGAGCCAGACCGATATATCGGCATGCCGATATTATCGGCCGATATTAGGCATTTTCCAAACTATCTGTATCGGCAGTTATAATGACCGATAAATGAATATTTCAAAAATAAAATAAAAACGGACGAATCACGCTTGAACCATGTCATGAGTGTTGGAGTTGTATAGTTTGTCCACCAGAGGGCGCTATACACCGTTCCTGTTGGCAACACTCGTTGAGTTGGTCACGAGACATACATTGCTTGAATAACAATTAAAAGAACATCCCCATCAGTTCTCTGAACTCAAACTCAGTGACTATCATGTCCAGTTTCAAATAAATAAATAAAATATCGGCCGATATATCGGATTTTTTGTATCGGTATCGGCCTTCAAAATCCTTTATCGGTCGGGCTCTAGTTGTTTGTCATATTTTTAATGCATTACACTTTCTAAATATGTAAATATAAATATTATACCTGTGGTTACATTTATTCATAAGAACATACAATGCATTGTAATGTGCATTACAAGGCATAATTACTAAATACTTTTAAAAATGCATTATAAAGTGTTTTTTCAGAAAATTATGTAAAAATCTACGGTAGAAAAAGGAGTGCGTGCATGTATTGCAACACATGACCGTGCGTTTGTTTGCATATGTTGACACATGACTCATGGACGTGTGTGTGTCTGCAGCTGCTGTTGTATATTAGGTGGTATAATAGACTGTGTGTGTGTAAACTACGCAGTCAGAACAGTGTGTTATTGTTGAGCGTGTGAACGGTGTCTATTGTGAGCAGCAGTGACGCCCGCCTCTATCCCTGTCTTGTGTCTGTGCATGTTATGAAGTTGTTTATATAAGCGTCAGCATGAAATTAAAAGACTTCTTGCTTTGTTAATACACATTCCTGTGGTCTTTTAATGAATGCTAAAAACAAAAACGCTTTCCATGTTCTGACCTACATTTGTTGCATATCCAGTTTCACTGTCTGAAATATGTCAGATTATAGATGGAAAAGACTAAAAGCCGCAAATCTGTGCTGTGTCCGTCCTCCGCATCATTTACGTATGAAAACACGAGCGATGACATCATCACGATGACTGAAATGAGAGCCTGAAGGACTCTGGAGTGTTGTTGTTGTATTACAGTATGTTATAGCAATGACGATAGTAGTTGTTGGCTTTTCTTGTTTTTTCCCCTCTCTTCTGTTCAAGCAATAAAGAGAATAAAAAAGGACATGCACTCAGAGTGAACGTAAATGTGATCTGAAAACATGCTTTCCTCCGTCACAAAACGTATTATTAGTAGATGATCATTAATTAGGGCAGAACGTGATGAACGGAGACGCAGCGTTTGACGGTTCAGACGTCCATGTTCCCCTCTACACCCGTTCCTGTCTGAGCCTGTAAAACTCTCTTCCTCTGACAGGAAAGGCCTCATTTCCTGAGGCACACAGAGGGAAACGCACTCGTGAATGAATATTTCAGGTCTCCAGACTAACATTCGAGAGCAACCGATTTGGTACATCGCACATGTAATATTAATAAGATTATTACATGTTTTATCTCAGAGAAATGCACATTTGACGGTAGCTTGAGCTTGATGGGATGTGGATGTACATTTATTTTCATTAATGTAACATCTAAATAAAAAACATCATTTTTATTGGATAAATGTTAAATATTCTGGACTCAACTTTTATTAAAATTACTATTTGGTAAAACGGATGGCAACTCATTACCATGGTGAAAGAAAAGACATGTTTTCTGTGGCGTTTTGTGATGAAAAACAGACAAAATATGGTAATTGTTCAGTATGATGGTACATCAATATGGCAATTGTTCAGTATGATGGTAAATTAATATGGTAATTGTTCGGTATGATGGTACATCAATATAGCAATTGTTCGGTATGATGGTACATTAATATGGCAATTGTTCGGTATGATGGTACATCAATATAGCAATTGTTCGGTATGATGGTACATTAATATGGCAATTGTTCGGTATGATGGTAAATTAATATGGTAATTGTTCGGTATGATGGTACATCAATATAGCAATTGTTCAGTATGATGGTACATTAATATGGTAATTGTTCAGTATGATGGTACATTAATATGGCAATTGTTCAGTATGATGGTACATTAATATGGTAATTGTTCGGTATGATGGTACATTAATATGGCAATTGTTCGGTATGATGGTACATTAATATGGCAATTGTTCGGTATGATGGTACATCAATATGGTAATTGTTCGGTATGATGGTACATCAATATAGCAATTGTTCGGTATGATGGTACATTAATATGGTAATTGTTCAGTATGATGGTAAATTAATATGGTAATTGTTCAGTATGATGGTACATTAATATGGTAATTGTTCGGTATGATGGTACATTAATATGGCAATTGTTCGGTATGATGGTACATTAATATGGCAATTGTTCGGTATGATGGTACATCAATATGGTAATTGTTCGGTATGATGGTACATCAATATAGCAATTGTTCGGTATGATGGTACATTAATATGGCAATTGTTCGGTATGATGGTACATTAATATGGCAATTGTTCGGTATGATGGTACATTAATATGGCAATTGTTCGGTATGATGGTACATCAATATGGCAATTGTTCGGTATGATGGTAAATTAATATGGTAATTGTTCGGTATGATGGTAAATGAATATGGTAATTGTTCGGTATGATGGTACATTAATATGGTAATTGTTCGGTATGATGGTACATCAATATGGTAATTGTTCGGTATGATGGTACATCAATATGGTAATTGTTCGGTATGATGGTACATCAATATGGTAATTGTTCGGTATGATGGTACATCAATATAGCAATTGTTCGGTATGATGGTACATTAATATGGCAATTGTTCGGTATGATGGTACATCAATATGGTAATTGTTCGGTATGATGGTACATTAATATGGCAATTGTTCGGTATGATGGTACATCAATATGGCAATTGTTCGGTATGATGGTACATTAATATGGCAATTGTTCGGTATGATGGTAAATTAATATGGTAATTGTTCGGTATGATGGTAAATGAATATGGCAATTGTTCAGTATGATGGTACATTAATATGGCAATTGTTCAGTATGATGGTACATCAATATAGCAATTGTTCGGTATGATGGTACATTAATATGGCAATTGTTCGGTATGATGGTACATCAATATGGTAATTGTTCGGTATGATGGTACATCAATATAGCAATTGTTCGGTATGATGGTACATCAATATGGTAATTGTTCGGTATGATGGTACATCAATATAGCAATTGTTCGGTATGATGGTAAATTAATATGGTAATTGTTCGGTATGATGGTACATCAATATGGTAATTGTTCGGTATGATGGTACATCAATATGGTAATTGTTCGGTATGATGGTACATTAATATGGTAATTGTTCAGTATGATGGTACATCAATATGGTAATTGTTCGGTATGATGGTACATCAATATGGTAATTGTTCGGTATGATGGTACATCAATATGGCAATTGTTCAGTATGATGGTACATCAATATAGCAATTGTTCGGTATGATGGTACATTAATATGGCAATTGTTCGGTATGATGGTACATCAATATGGTAATTGTTCAGTATGATGGTACATCAATATAGCAATTGTTCGGTATGATGGTACATTAATATGGCAATTGTTCGGTATGATGGTACATCAATATGGTAATTGTTCAGTATGATGGTACATCAATATAGCAATTGTTCGGTATGATGGTACATCAATATAGCAATTGTTCGGTATGATGGTACATCAATATGGTAATTGTTCGGTATGATGGTACATTAATATGGTAATTGTTCGGTATGATGGTACATCAATATAGCAATTGTTCGGTATGATGGTACATCAATATGGTAATTGTTCGGTATGATGGTACATTAATATGGTAATTGTTCGGTATGATGGTACATCAATATAGCAATTGTTCGGTATGATGGTACATTAATATGGTAATTGTTCGGTATGATGGTACATCAATATAGCAATTGTTCAGTATGATGGTACATTAATATGGCAATTGTTCGGTATGATGGTACATCAATATGGTAATTGTTCGGTATTATGGTACATTAATATGGCAATTGTTCGGTATGATGGTACATCAATATGGTAATTGTTCGGTATTATGGTACATTAATATGGCAATTGTTCGGTATGATGGTACATCAATATGGCAATTGTTCAGTATGATGGTACATTAATATGGCAATTGTTCGGTATGATGGTACATCAATATGGTAATTGTTCGGTATTATGGTACATTAATATGGCAATTGTTCGGTATGATGGTACATCAATATGGTAATTGTTCGGTATTATGGTACATTAATATGGCAATTGTTCGGTATGATGGTACATCAATATAGCAATTGTTCAGTATGATGGTACATTAATATGGCAATTGTTCGGTATGATGGTACATCAATATGGCAATTGTTCAGTATGATGGTACATTAATATGGCAATTGTTCGGTATGATGGTACATCAATATGGTAATTGTTCGGTATGATGGTACATCAATATGGTAATTGTTCGGTATTATGGTACATTAATATGGCAATTGTTCGGTATGATGGTACATCAATATGGTAATTGTTCGGTATGATGGTACATTAATATGGCAATTGTTCAGTATGATGGTACATCAATATAGCAATTGTTCGGTATGATGGTACATTAATATGGCAATTGTTCGGTATGATGGTACATCAATATGGTAATTGTTCAGTATGATGGTACATCAATATGGTAATTGTTCGGTATGATGGTACATCAATATGGTAATTGTTCGGTATGATGGTACATCAATATGGTAATTGTTCGGTATGATGGTACATTAATATGGTAATTGTTCGGTATGATGGTACATCAATATAGCAATTGTTCGGTATGATGGTACATTAATATGGTAATTGTTCGGTATGATGGTACATCAATATGGCAATTGTTCGGTATGATGGTACATCAATATGGTAATTGTTCGGTATGATGGTACATCAATATGGCAATTGTTCGGTATGATGGTACATCAATATGGTAATTGTTCGGTATTATGGTACATTAATATGGCAATTGTTCAGTATGATGGTACATTAATATGGCAATTGTTCGGTATGATGGTACATCAATATGGTAATTGTTCGGTATTATGGTACATTAATATGGCAATTGTTCGGTATGATGGTACATCAATATGGTAATTGTTCGGTATTATGGTACATTAATATGGCAATTGTTCGGTATGATGGTACATCAATATGGCAATTGTTCAGTATGATGGTACATTAATATGGCAATTGTTCGGTATGATGGTACATCAATATGGTAATTGTTCGGTATTATGGTACATTAATATGGCAATTGTTCGGTATGATGGTACATCAATATGGTAATTGTTCGGTATTATGGTACATTAATATGGCAATTGTTCGGTATGATGGTACATCAATATAGCAATTGTTCAGTATGATGGTACATTAATATGGCAATTGTTCGGTATGATGGTACATCAATATGGTAATTGTTCGGTATTATGGTACATTAATATGGCAATTGTTCGGTATGATGGTACATCAATATGGTAATTGTTCGGTATTATGGTACATTAATATGGCAATTGTTCGGTATGATGGTACATCAATATGGCAATTGTTCGGTATGATGGTAAATTAATATGGTAATTGTTCGGTATGATGGTAAATGAATATGGTAATTGTTCAGTATGATGGTACATTAATATGGTAATTGTTCAATATGATGGTAAATTAATATAGTAATTGTTTAGTATGATGGTAAATTAATATGGTAATTGTTCGGTATGATGGTAAATGAATATGGCAATTGTTCAGTATGATGGTAAATTAATATGGTAATTGTTCAGTATGATGGTAAATGAATATGGTAATTGTTCAGTATGATGGTACATTAATATGGTAATTGTTCAATATGATGGTACATCAATATGGCAATTGTTCGGTATGATGGTAAATTAATATGGTAATTGTTCGGTATGATGGTACATTAATATGGTAATTGTTCAATATGATGGTAAATTAATATAGTAATTGTTTAGTATGATGGTAAATTAATATGGTAATTGTTCAGTATGATGGTATGAATATGGTAATTATTTTTTTTATTAACTTTGTAACAGTTTTGTATTAATTTCATGCTGATTTATGTTCTGCAGAAATGCTTCTACACAAGTTTATTTCCCCCCATTTGTACTCCATTTGTTGTGTCTTTATAGTTTCAGCATGTTTGTTTTCTTCCTCATTCTGTCAGTGATTGTAATCCTCTTAATCCAGTTGTGTGTCACCGAGGAGCCGCTGGAGCTTCCACACGTGTCTCGTGTCTTTCACTCAGCGATGCAACACAAACCAGTTCCTGACGCTCACACAAAACTACAGGAAACTCCCTCTGCTGCTCGACATGTTTTCCATCGTGTGTGTGTGTGTGTGTGGCCTGTCTCAGCACATCATCTGCTAGTTACGCAAGTGTTCCAGTCGCTACAGCCCAGTCTGACACACAGCTGATATTTGCGAGTACACGAGAAATCCCGCTCGTACTGTTCATTCACACTATAAATATCACTCACCGTCTGAGACAGATGATGTGAACGAACGGGGTATCATGTGATTATCATACTCTGACCTGATTTCATTATTTTACAGCAGACACAGAAATGCTTCCTGCACACACACACACACACACACACGTCCATCTCTATGTTGAATAAAAAGCCATGAGTTTATGCACTTCTTCATGCTGTAAATAACGAAGAAAAGATGCAAACTAAAGTATGACATCAGCGATATAGAACTGGATGTTTACTTGTTTGCGTCTGATCATTTTATCTGGGACCGGGTCTAAATCGTGTGTGTTTTCCAGGGACTGAGTGTTGATGGCTGTGCGATAGGGACAGAGAGACGGTCCTGAAGGATGAATTCTCTCCCGCCCATGGACAGACACATCCAGCAAACCAACGACCGGCTCCTCTGCATCAAACAGGTGGGAGAAACAGATGATGTGTTCAGGCTCTTCTAGAACAGGTTTTCCTGCTTGAATGTTGTTGTTGCGGCTCCTCTCGTCCCAGTCTGTCAGTAACGTTCTGTTTACTTCCTGTCTCTATGAAGCCCCTCCTTCTGAAAGCACACTGTGCTCTGATTGGTCGGCTGGAGCGGTGTGTTGTGATTGGTCGAGTGTGTTTGGGAAAATGTCCCGCCCCTTCCCATAACCGCCAGTTTAACACACTACTGACTAACTCAACCCGGCCCCGCCCCTTTATTCTGCGCATTAATTATTATAATGAGGAATATTGTGACGTGTTCCAGAAGAAACTCGAGACTACAATAGACCTTTCTCACAACTTCCGTATTTGCGACCAGAAATACGCAATTGTCATGGTAATCTTCTTCCGCTCCATTCATAACAGATAGCGCCGCAGGCAACTAGTGAGAGTTGTTGCGTACCGATCTTTTTTGTTATTCCCAAAAGCAGCCATACCTGTCGTTTTCATTCCTTCCCTCGTCAGTTCCCTGTCGATGAAGTCCGACGGAAATGGATTCAGGCAATCTGGCGGGATGTTATTGATCCTGTGATCTTCTGTACTTCTCATGTCACCATTCACTAAGCCGTCATTGTTTATCTTTATTTTTTATGTTTTATGATTTGTGTATTTTGAAGTAACGTTAGTTCATGCTCAACTTTATTAAGATATTTGCATCCAGCGGAATAAGCACATAAAAATATACACCACAATATAAAACGAGATAAATATAAATTTAAAATATTAATATATACCATTCTGAGTATTTAACAATCTTGAGTGTACAAGGGATAAATTAATATTTGTATAAATTGTTCTTCATCTTTGATCGTTCTATAGCAAGAGCAGTGCAAAATATTCAGGATAACTGTTGAATAAAACTGACAGACTTCTTTCTGGTATTCACATCAAAATGCAGTTTATTGTAAATAATACTCCCTAAATATTAATAACTTTCCACACACTCCACCTTCTTACCTTTAATGAACGTATATTGGGAAGAATGAGTTCTGAAATCAATATCGTTGGTCTTAGATCAGCTGCAGACAAGCATCACCACAGCATTTTACAAAGTCATCAACAACTGGACCATGACAAGTTTACATTTTTTTCGAAGTTTTGAAGACTCTCTGACCAATTTTCTCCTCCCAGAGTAGGTTTTTCTGATGTGTCGATAGTTGACGGGAACTCCGTTTCCACAACGATTACGTATTTCCGGTTTTTGTGAAAAAGGTCTATGGAGGCGTTTCAGGAGTTCAGAAACACTGACACTGATATAGAGGAGAACCATAGACATATACACTAGACCTCACCTTGGATACGGCAGTTCATTGGAATGAATGCGTCAATAGAGCCGCCATCTTGAAACAGGGGAGCCGCTCGACTTTAATGCATCAGCGTCAATGTAGTAGACACAGGTCTAACGCAAATAAAATCACCATAAATCATCATGAATGTGATTTTTTTTTTTTTTTTCTTGTTTTTTTTGGTTTGTTCCAACGGTCAGACATGTATTTACTGTATCATTGATTCCTGAAAGAAATTTTTGTTATTTTTTTTTTTAAACATTCTTCCTAGTTCAGATTTCATCCATGAACATCATACGCTGCACAAAAGTCCGCCACCATCAATGAATTTAAAGTAAAGGCAGAGATAGCAGCGTTAGCTAGCTACTTCCTATGACAAGACCCCTGTTCCAAGATGGCGGCGGTTTTGACGCATGCTTAGAACCCCCAGGTGAGGTCTAGTGTATATGTCTATGGAGGGACTTGATCAAACATCAACATTACACACTCGAGAAAGATGGACATGGAGAAAAGCAGAATAGGTGCTCTATAAAAATCGTATCTCATCTTACGTCAGTGTTTCTTCATCACAGCTGTGAGTCGTTAAAATGTCATCATTCAGGATTCACAGCTTCTGCCTTTACAGTGTGAGTGTGTGTGATATAAGTCATTCTCAGCGCTGTGACGCCCCCTACAGGACACCTGGACAGCTGCAGATCTTCATTCATATAATATTGATCTATTATGGCGCAGGACATTGTATTAGGCATAGTCCATTTTAGTCTATTGTACAGTAATTCTGTTTTTATACTTCTTTGTTGAATACTTGTCTATGCTTGTACACTTGTTTTCTCTGCTGTTGCAAACCGTAATTTCCCCACTGTGGGACAAATAAAGGTTTTCTGATCTCATCTTGTGGGCTTATACACCCAGGAACAATACACAGAACTTTTTGTAGATTAGTAATGAATATTTGACACATTAATATCTCACATAAACAGAGTAATAGCTAAATATAATCATTCTATGTATATATATATATATATGAAGTGTTTGGTCATATGAGCTTGTGTTCTTATGATTGTGTGTTAATATCAGCACCTGCAAAATCCAGTGAACTTCCAGACGGCGGCGACGGAGCTGTTGGACTGGTGTGGAGATCCTCGGGCGTTTCAGAGGCCCTTTGAGCAAAGCCTGATGGGATGCCTAACGGTGAGCTCATTTCACTCTCAGTCGAGTCTATTGACCAATCAGCATTCATCTGCTCGTTAGTAATAAGAACAATCGGCTCTGACGATGATTTCCATCTGGCCTCACTCACGTCACATTATTATGATAGTCTATATTGTTTTACGTTCTATATTAGAGTATATTCCAATGAAATTTCCGTTCTGCTGTATTCTATTTTTATGTTCTATTCCGCACCAGTTTATTGTATTAATTGTATTCTATTCTGTTCTACTCTAATGTAGACTATTTTGTTCTACTCTACTATTTTGTCGTACTTATTCTATTCTATTTTCTGTTCTTTTCTGCACTCGTTTATTCTATTTATTCTATTCTGCTCTCTTCTGTTCTGTTCTTTACTCCATCCAATTTAATTTTTCTACTCTTCTGCATTTTATTCCATTCTGCTCTAATCTCTCGTAAACTATTCCATTCTACTCTTCAGTTCCGTCGTGATTATTCTATTCTATTTTTCTGTTCTATTCTGCACCAGTTAATTCTCTTAATTAATTAATTAATTCTCTTAATCTCTTCTATATTTAATTCTGTTCTATTCTGCTCCAATTTATTCTATTTACTTCTATTCTGCTCTCTTCTGTTATAATCTATTCTACTTTTCTTTTCTATTTATCTTTCTTTTCTTTTATTTTATTCTGTTCGATTCTGCTCCAATTTATTCTATTCATTTTATTTAATTCTATTCTGCTCTCTTCTGTTATAATCTATCCTACTGTTCTTTTCTATGTAGCTTTGTTTCATCTGATTTAATTCTGTTCTATTCTGCTCCAATTTACTCTATTTACTTCTATTCTGCACTCTTCTGTTATAATCTATTCTACTCTTCTTTTCTATTTATCTTTCTTTCATTTTATTTACTTCTATTCTGCACTCTTCTGTTATAATCTGTTCTACTCTCTTTTCTATTTATCTTTCTTTCATTTTATTTAATTCTGTTCTATTCTGCTCCAAATTATTCTATTTACTTCTATTCTGCACTCTTCTGTTATAACCCATTCTACTCTTGTTTTCTATTTAGCTTTCTATTTAATTCTGTTCCATTCTATTTAATTCCATTTTATTTAATTCTGTTCTATTCTATTCTAGATACAATTTGGCTCTGTTGTATAGTAATCTCTTTGATTCTACTCTTCTGTTGCTTTAATCTGTTCTGTTCTATAATCTGTTCTGTGCTCTATTATATTCTATGTGAACTCTGACATGTTTCCACAGCAGAGAAAGAGCTGTAGTTAAGGAGAACGTGGAACGACGGCTAACCCGAACCTCCCTCAGATGTTTAATTATGTGCTTCAGACACACATATATCTCTGCCTGGTGTGTTTAACTATAATTAAGACACAGATATGAGGGATTGCTTCTGGCACGTCTGTGTTTCAGAGGGAGTCGGGCCTCAGGGTGTGGCGTGGTGGAGCGCATGAGCCGACCTGATGAGGGTTTGCAAATCAGGGGAGAGATTTCATTCCCAGAAACCCCACCAAACCACAACCACCCAGTGCAATTTCACTATGACAAAACATGCATGCCTGAGTGCTGATATTTCAGTGTGTGTCGCTGTCAGGTGCTGAGTCGTGTAGCGGGTCAGCAGGGCTTCGACATGGACCTGGGGTATCGAGTGCTCGCCGTTTGTGCAGCAAACAGGGACAAATTCACCCCCAAATCAGCAGGTGAGGCTCATCAGCACCCGCTTATGAGACTTTAATTACAGAGCGTGACGTCAGAGCCCAACTGAGCATATAAATTCTTTTTTTTCATTGCTTTTGCTGAACCGGATGCTGAGCACAACCACGACACAACTAACTAGGTTACTACATCAAATACACACAAACAAGAATTGCATTTTTGAGTCTTATTCCTAGTTTTGGGAAGATATTTTAACATTTGAACTACTGTAGTTCACCCAAAAATGTAAGTTTCTTTCTTCTGCTGAACACAAAAGAAGACATTTTGAACAAACTGTTGTTGGTCCCCATTCACTTCAATTGTGTTTACAAAGCCCCCCCCCCCCCCCCCCATACTACTGAAGTCAATGGGGCCCGTAAACTAAAACGATTAATAACATTTCTGTTAATTAAAATGAAGCTGAAATATAAAATAAAATAAATTACTTGAAAAACGTAAACTGAAATAAGTATAAAAAATAAAATAATAAAAACTGAAATACAATTAAATTAAACCTAAATAGCAGTATTTTTAAATAATAATAAAATGACAAAAGGACATAGCTAAATTACTAAAAAATTAAACTAAAATGAGCATAAATAAAATTAAAAAGGTCATTAAAAATAGCACTGGTTTGAGTAGCTTTAGGGAATGTACAGTATATTAAACGTCAGCCTATACCAAATGATTTATGTATAACTGATGTATCCGACAACTGATTTTACATCACATTGCGTCTCTAATCGCTGCATCGGGCGCTTCTAGTGTAAAACACAATAATTCCTGATAACGAGAGCGTCTAGTCTCGTGTATTAAGATCGTTTAATACATGACTCTCTGCGTTCTGATAAACTCTGGGGCATTCTGGGATCAAATGTGATTTAAATATTTAATAGATTTGCTAATGTTTGTTTTCCCAAAATGAAAAATAATTGAAACTCTAATCAGTATTCATGTCCATTTAGTTATTTATTCGATTTGTTCAGTAGCCGTGGGATTAGTAAAGTGTAGACTACTATTTTTCTTGGTTGCTTTCAAGCAGAAATTGTATATATATGATATATTTGTATAAATATGTATGTGTACAGGTGAAACTTAAAAAGTTAGAACATATCATCCAAAAGTTCGTTTATTTCAGTAATTGATCTTAAAAGGTGAAACTAATATATATTATTTAGACTCATTACATGCTAATTGAGATACTTCAAGCCAAGAATTTGTGTTTTTTTATAATCTGTAAGCCATAATCATCAAAATTATATCAATTAAAGGCTTGAAATATCTCACTTAGCATGTAATGATGAGTCTAGTTTCACCTTTTAAGTTGCATTACTGAAATAAATGAACTTTTGCACCATATTCTCATTTTTCGAGTTTCACCTGTATGTATGTATGTATGTATATATTTAACAAAACGCAATCCAAATAGTTTAAATTGAGTTTGAATGCATGATGTGCTAAAAGTAACCCAAAAAACACATATATAACAGAAGACAACGATTCCAGCAAGACAGAGGTGCTCGACATTAACCCTTCGTTTAATTACCGCAGCTCTTTAATGACACTTCGAAACTGCTAAAATACGACACAACAACTCCAGACTTGAGCGTTTTCATTATTGTGTGTATGTGTGTAGTTCTGGGTTGATGAGAGATCAGATGAAAGGCCTTTAACTTTGCTGGTTAACTAGTTCAAGCATGATCGACACAAGCCACTCGTTTAATGGAACGTAAAACACACTCCCGCTGTTTCTGCACTAAGTGGAAGCATTATAGAGTTAATAGAGCGTTTAAGAGAGGAGGAGATGCCACACTTACAGGCTTATGTGTTTCTTACTGTAGAGAGAGAGAGAGAGTGTGTGTGTGTGTGTGTGTGTGTGTGTGTGTGTGAGAGTCTCTCTCTCTCTCTCTCTCTCACACACACAGATTTCACTGTCTGTAATTTTGTATGGGTGTCACGGTAGAAACTGATAGTTAAACTGTGGCTTTTCCTAAATAGAAAATGACAGACATCTGAGTAAAGCTGACAGCAGCCCTCGTGTGTGTGTGTGTGTGATTCATCAGACTGTAGATCTGTCCTTGTCTTCTCAAATCTGTTTCAGCTCTGATAGATCACACACACACGTCAGAGTAAAACAGTCTGATAGCTTTGTAGTTTTCTGATGGTATTAGCAGTCAGTCAACAACTGTCAAGCCACAAATGTGTTTAATGTGTGTGTTTAGGAGCAGCTAAATCTAACAACATTGAACACAAAAGAAGACATTTTGAAGAATATGGGGAACCAAACTGTTGTTGGTCCCCATTCACTTCAATTGTGTTTACAAAGCCCCCCCCCATACTACTGAAGTCAATGGGGCCTGTAAACTAAAACTATTAATAACATTTCTGTTAATTGAAATGAAGCTGAAATATAAAATAAAATAAATTACTTGAAAAACGTAAACTGAAATTAGTATAAAAAATAAAATAATAAAAACTGAAATACAATTAAATTAAACCTAAATAGCAGTATTTTTAAATAATAATAAAATGACGAAAGGACATCGCTAATTTACTAAAAAATTTAACTAAAATGAGCATAAATAAAATAAAAAAGGTCATTAAAAAAACACTGGTTTGAGTAGCTTTAGGGACTGTACAGTATATTAAACGTCAGCCTATACCAAATGATTTATGTATAACTGATGTAAATAGTCTGATATAGATTTGTAGTTTTCTGATGGTATTAGCAGTCAGTCAACAACTCTCAAGCCACAAATGTGTTTAATGTGTGTTTAGGAGCAGGTAAATCTAACAACATTGAACATTGGCTCAACCAATGGCATTACTTGGGGGCGGGGCTACTCGTTTTGTCGACCAATGGCAGATGAATGGAACATTTGGAACTTGTTTGAAAACAGAATTTGTTTTGTAGTTCCGTCACGGTTCTGAGAAATAAATATTCGTTTACTCGCTGCGAATCGACCGTTTTAAGATTTGATTCAACTCTAACTTGACAAACGCCTTCGATTTTTATTTATTTTTAGACATCCAGATTTTTATTTCAAGTGTGTGTTTTAACTGCCTGTGAACCTGCACTACAGATTTATAGTGAAATTTAATGTGAGAGTGTTTATTCAATGTTGTTTAATGTTTAAATGGCTAATGTCACGAGGAATCAACGTTCTCTTGATGTTTTCTAAACTCAAATTTAATCTGGGCGTCTTTGAGACATGCACTTGAGGACCTCAGGGAAAGCACCAAATAATATGACCCATTTAATGTGTGTGTGTAGCATTGCTGTCCTCGTGGTGTGAGGATCTGGGTCGACTTCTTTTGCTGCGTCATCAGAAAAGCAGACAACCCGATCCATCAGTGGGGAAAAACCCGATGCAGGCCAACATCAACAACATGAAGCCTGCGCTCTCACACGGGTCAGTGTCTCATTCGCACAGTTTTCCACACGTTAACTGTTGTTTACATCCTTTTATTATCTCCATAGTGACGCACCATTTCAATATGACTCCGTTTCCTGGCAACAAAACACCAATCAGCCGCCGGGTTCGGTTTCAGTGGTGACCACCGTATGGGGAGTGACCAATACCACACAGAGTCACGTAAGAATGTATTTCGATATGTATTTTGTTGTAATATCCGTTGACAGAAATGCAATATCATACACATAAGTATGTTTTCAGTGATCTTACATAATGAACCGTTATGTTTTTATTACCGCCGCCTTGTTTCTACACTGTAAAAATGAATATGAATATATCTAATCAATAGAATTGTGGCAACAGTTTACAAACAATATTGTTAATTAAATTTAACAAATTAGAATTGAGTAATAATGAATCAAATTATTCCTTAAAAGTTAACCATTTAAAATGAGTAAAGTTTACACCCAAAAATTAAAAAAAAAAAAATCTCACTGACAGACAGACGTCAAAGATTAATTGAGATTAATTAAGAACTATTTATTTTATATTGCTAACATAACCTAAAACAAACACCGATCACCATAATGGTTGGTGACTTCAATTTATGTTTTTTTGGTTGTTGTTGTAAGTTTTACTCATTTTAAATGGTTAACTTTTAAGTAATAAATTTGATTAATTATTACTCAATTCTAATTTGTTATATTTAATTAATAATATTGCTTGTAATCTGTTGCCACAATTTGTTTGATTAGATAAAGCATATTCATTTTTACAGTGTACAGTAGCCAAAGTAGGACAAACTACGACAGAGCGCGTTTCGTCACTATGTCGTTCTTCAAGATTCATATTTAAAAAAGAAAATCATAATTTGTTTTTTTTTTTACTTGTTTTTTTTATAATATTTTTTCTTTCTTTTTTTTTTTGGTGTTTTGAGAAAATTTCAAAAAATACAAAAAATTATAATTAGTATTAATGCAATAATTATGACCAAATTTTCCCCCATTGAAAATAATAGAAAAAAATATTTTAAAAAAATATTTTTAAAATTTTTTTTTAAAGCTGTATTTCATTTTAGTCAAGCCTAGGCCTCATAAAAGCAATTTTTGAAATGAGATGGATGCCATCTGGTGGACAAACTGAGCTTTTTAAAAATGCAAAACACATGTACAGTGTATAATCTGAATGTTTTGGTGTGTTTGTGTATAAAAGTGTGTGTGTGTGTCTGTTTTGCGCTCTTGATGTTTTATAGATTCACCCCTTCACTGTTGTGTGCTTTTTTTCAAGATCGTTGCTGATTTGTAGATTGTACGCACAAAAAAACTCGCCAATTTTTGCCAATTTCCCATTCATTTCCAATGCGGGTCATTTTTGACCCGAAGTTCCTGAGTGTGACTATTTTTTTTACGACCATTTAGACTTTTCAAATCCTGTCCCCAATTTTTTTGGGTGTTGTTCATATACCAAGTACCATTAAAGTCACCAAGTTTCAGACCATTCCGATGAAGCTACGATTTTTAACATTTTTCTATTTAAATGCTTCGGGTCATTATTGACCTGAAGAACCGCAGAGGGTTAAACCTATGGATCAAACATGGCAGCGGACGTGTTACCTTTTTAGACACATACACCACCGAGTACACCCATCGTCGTCTTCCTCGTCTAATTTCTGTCTCTCTGGTATCATTGAACCGATTGGCCATGAGCTACGTACAGGCGCATTTGATAGACATTCGTAGCACCCAATAAACGGCTCTGTGCATTCGTATCATGTGCATTGAGACCAGGCTAAACCTCACCACTAGCACATTTAACAGCGTTCAGAGCACATGTTGCTGTTTGAGTCGTGTCATAACTGTGTGTGTGTGTGTTTAGGTGTTGGCGAACCCCATGGCAAACCCAAACAGCCACATGAACCCCATGGCTGGAGGAAACGGGGTTATGAACCCGGGACAGTTCACTGCACAGCAGCAGTTCTCCTCAAAGGTTAACCCAAACCAGGCCTTCATGCAGCAGGAGATGTACGGGAGATCCAGCTATCCCGGAGGAGGAGGAGGAGGAGGAGGATTCGGGGGCAGGTCAGTGTCTTATTACTCATATAACTTAAAAAGCCTGTCAATTTTCCATCTGTTCTAAGCTAAGGATATTTATATCACCTGCATTTATTTCATTCATAATACAACAACAAAAAACTGAAATATTGTTAAAAAAAGGGAAAAAATTTAATTTATTCCTGTGATTTTTTTCAGCATTATTACTCTTCATTCTTCATAAATCACTCTAATATGATGATTTGATGCTCAAAAAACATGTTGAAATCAGTTGTGTACATTTTTTTTTCAGGATACTTTGATGAATAGAAAGTTCAAAAGAACAGCATTTATTTGAAATATAATATTTTGTAACATTATAAATGTCTTTACTGTCATTTTGGTTAATTTAACTCATCCTTGATGAATAAAAGTATTGATTTATTTTATTTATTTACCTCAATTCTTACAGACCCCAAACTTTTCAATGGTACTGTTTAAGGTTACAAAAGCTTTCTAATTCAGATAAATGCTGTTCTTTTGAACTTTCTATTCATCAAAGAATCCTGGGGATAAAAAAAACATGTTTCTTGAGCATCAGATCATCATATTAGAGTGATTTGTGAAGGATCATGTGACACTGAAGACTGGAGTAATGATGCTGAAAATCACAGGAATAGATTACACTTTACTATATATTCACATAGAAAACAGATGATTTACATTATAATACTTCACAATATTACTGTTTTTGTTTTTTAATCAAATAAATGCAGCCTTGGACTTGTTGACTGGTGTATGTGAACAAATCAATCCATAAAAACAGTTCAATACACTCCCTGTTCTTGTTAAATTAAATTTCATCATGAAACTTGTACAATTTAATCATGAAACTTGTACAATTTAATCAACAGTTTACTAAAGGTTGAACTAAAAGGCCCAATGAAATTATTTTTTTTCTTCAAAATTTCACCAAATGTTTTCAGCATTCCATTAGGCATGCAAGTAATTGAATTCATAAAAACAACAATTTATAAAAATAAGAAAAATTCTATAACTTTTTTTTTTATCAAAAATTAAGTGTTTTGTATTTGGATTTTTTTGTAAATTAAATGAAGATATAAATTAATAAAATTTTTCAAAATAAATAAATGACGTTACATACCCGTTATACATTTAATTCATAAAAAAAACGAATTAAGTCATAAAAAAATAGTTTTTATGATTGAATTCCACGATTCCATCCGTTAGAATGTGTTCACTGCAGTCCTGACCTCTCTCTCTCTCTCTCTCTCTCTCTCTCTCTCTCCTGCAGTTATGGGGGCGGTCCTAACCACTCGGGTGGGATGGGTCTGCCTTCACAGACACGCCCCCCTTCAGACTTCAGCCAACCAGCTGCCGCCGCGGCCGCTGCTGCCGTTGCTGCTGCCGCTGCTACGGCGACCGCTACTGCCACGGCAACGGTTGCCGCCCTACAGGAGACGCAACACAAAGACATGAGTCAATACGGCCCGGTGAGGGAGCTTCTTTAATCCTGACGCAATTATTTCTAAGTGAAAAGTCTCTCTCTTGAAACCAAGCGTGCCTCACAAATGCTGAAAAGTGAATCCAAAGTGTTTTCGAAGGGTTATAACTCATCCGTTTAAATTATATTTAGCCTTAAAGTTCTGCATTATTAAGGGCGTGGCCACTTGAGTGACAGGTGGATTGCCGCTGATGTCACTACTAGCCGTTTGTCTGCTGTCCGTTAGCGTCACGTCACCTCAGCTAATCCGCCCATTTTCGTTTATCCGGGAGTGACGCGTTGCCAAGATGGCGACGGCCGGCTCCGCCCACTTTGTGCTTCCAAAAATGCTCTTCAGAAACACTACGCCTGACGTCACAGACACTACGCCCATTTTTTTTTACAGACTATGGTTTGAACAAAGTGTTTTGTTTGTTTGTCTTCTAGATGTGTTCATCCTTTCAGATGGGACCAAACCAGGCTTACAGCACTCAGTTTGTGAATCAGGCCGGCCCCCGGGGGCCCCCCGGCACCATGAGCATGGGTCAGCCTCGGGCACAGATGGGGTCATACGGGGGTCACACACAACGGATGCCTCATCAGGGCTACGGGCCGCGGCCCATGCAGGGCGTGAAGAGACCGTATCCTGGAGAGGTGAGGAAACCTGCACATCACACCAGTCCTCAGGTCTTTACACTGAGGATTGATTTTAAAGTTCCTTATAAATACATTTCTAATTAATGTGTACATAAAAGTGTGTGACAAATGTATGTGCTCACAGCGTTTTTGTGGTGTTTTTACCTGTAGTAATCTTGCAACTAAAATCTCTGTAAACCAGACTCGGTGTTCTTAACCCTCAGGTGCTCTTCGGTCATTTCTGACCGAAAAATTTTCTGTTTTGAATTTCTAAAAATCACAGTTTTATCGGAATGTTATGAAACTTGGTGACTTTTATGGCATTATGTATGTGAATACAAAAAAAAAATTGAGGTCATGATCTGAGAATGCTAAGTGGTCGTAAAAAAAAAGTCAAACTTGTGGTCTTTGGTCAAAAATTACCCTCATAGGAAATGAATGGGAAATTGACAAACACAAAAATTCACAAATTTTTATTTATTTATTTATTAACATTTTTTTTTATAAAAAATCGTTTTTGAGATTGTTTCAACTATATATTCAAATCCATCCAAAAAAAAAAAAAGTGTTCATAAACAAAATTCACATGCTTCTCCATAGAGTGCTGTACATGCCATCTAGTGGTTACACCATGATTCTACGCTTTTTCTCTATACTGTAACCAGATGGTGCTAATTTTCTTCAAAAAATATTTTTTTTCTGAAGGCCTAGACTCTATATTAAAAAATACTGCATTAATAATTTTTTGAAAAAAAAAATATATATATTTTTTTCCATGGCAAAATAGACCATAAATATTGCATAAATATTAATAAATTTAATCAAATTGTCTCAAAATACTAAATTACAAAGAATAAATATTATACAACAAAAATAAATTGCATTGGTTTCACTGGGATGGAGGAAATTAAATTTTTAGGTGTCCTGTCACTTCTGACCGGGACGATAACAAGTGTGACTCTGAAACGAAGAGCACCTGAGGGTTAAATCTGTGTATGATTTTAATGAAAATGTGTGTTTTGGTCTAGGGGAGCTACGGGCAGCAGTACGGACCAAACGGGCAGTTCTCCTCGTCTCAGGGGCAGTTGTCCTATCCTCAGGGGCAGTTGTCCTCGCCTCAGGGACAGTTGTCCTCTCCACAGGGGCAGTTCCCGAACCCCGTGGCCAGCAGAAGCCTCTCCTCGCCCCATTACCCCGCACAGAGGACGCCGGCACAGTACCAGTCCGGCAGCGTGGGACACTTATACAAGGTAACTAACATACTGTCTTCTAAGACAACTTAGGTTTTCAGTCTTCAGAAATTATTTTTTAAAATTTGTGGTTGAGACAATAAAAAGTACCTAATACAATAAAAAGTAACCACTTTTGACTAAACTAGTCAAAAGTGACCAGACACCTAAAAATTAAATTTCCTCCATCCTAGTAAAACCAATGCAATTTATTTTTGTTCTATAATATTTATTCTTTGTAATTTAGTATTTTGAGACAATTTGATTGAATTTATTAATATTTATGCAATATTTATTGTGTATTTTTGCCATGGAAAAATATATATATTTTCTATATATATATATATATATATATATTTTTTTTTTTTCAAAAAATTATTAATGCAGTATTAAGTGCACCGCTCTAGTTGTTAGACAGATTTTGTATTTTCATGTTACCAATGTGTCTCTCTCTCCATCTCTACTACAGGAATCCAGTAATAACTTCAACACGGGGACCTTTCATTACAACCAGTCCAGCATGAACGCGGTGTGTTGAGCAGACGTGTAGTGACGTATGTTTACATGTAGTTTACGTGTAGTGACGTATGATATGTTGGTGTGTTTGTAGCCTCCGCGGTCGATGGCCGGTTATCCTCACTCTCCGTTACCGGGAAACCCCACGCCCCCCGTGACTCCGGGAAACAACATGCCACCGTATCTGTCACCAAACCAGGACATGAAGCCCCAGTTTCCTCCTGATATCAAACCCAACATAAACGCACTGCCGCCCCCTCCAGGTACGAGCCTCTTCCTGCGATGCTTTGTCTTGTATATTTCCTGCACGTATATATCTTGTCCTATTTGTATTATGTCCTGTAATGTGCACTGCAAAAACTGATTTTCTTATGTTCGATGTCTTTGACAGAATGGTCTGAAAGCAAGACTATTTTTATTTTCCCATTGACAGATGTTTTGTTTTAAGCAGAAACTGACTTCATTTTTATACAAATTTTTCAGAAAACAAGACTTAAGTATTTTTTTCTCCTGTAAATGTATCTTTTTAACCCTCAGGTGCTCTTCGTTTCGGAGTCACACTTGCTATCTTCCCGGTCAAAAGTGACCGGACACCTAAAAATTAAAGTTCCTCCATCCCAGTCAAACCAATGCAATTTATTTTTGTTCTATAATATTTTTTTTTTTTTGTAATTTAGTATTTTGAGACAATTTGATTGAATTTATTAATATTTATCGAATATTTATGGTCTATTTTTGCCATGGAAAATATATATTTTTCTATATATATTTTTTTTCCAAAAAATTATTAATGCAGTATTTTAGTTTAATATAGAGTCTAGGCCTTCAGAAAAAAAAAAAATTTGAAGCAAATTAGCACCATCTGGTTACAGTATAGAGAAAAAAGCGTAGAATCATGGTGTAACCACTAGATGGTATGTACAGCACTCTATGGAGAAGCATGTGAATTCCCCAGATGTTTATGAACACATTTTTTTTTTTTTTTTTTGGTGGATTTGAATAGATAGTTGAAACAATCTCAAAAACGATTTTTTATTAAAAAATGAAAAAATGAAAAAATAAATAAATAAATAAAAATTTGTGAATTTTTGTGTTTTTGTCAATTTCCCATTCATTTCCTATGGGGGTCATTTTTGACCAAAGACCACAAGTGTGACTTTTTTTTTTTACGACCACTTAGCATGCTCAGATCATGACCTCAATTTTTTTGTGTGTTCAAGTACATAATGCCATGAAAGTCACCAAGTTTCATAACATTCCAATAAAACTGTGATTTTTAGAAATTCAAAACAGAAATTCTTTCGGTCAGAAATGACCGAAGAGCACCTGAGGGTTAAGAATGTTTTGATATTTGTACTAGAAAACAAGAAACATTTTTGAAAAATGTGTTTTATCATTTAAGATTTATTTAATTTTTTTTTGCAGTGCATATTACAACCAATAAAGTCTGTCATCATTTTCTATATTATTTCCCCCCCATAGCAACTGCAGTATAATTTTGCTATAATGTTGCTACAAAGTTTAGTTTCAGTAAATGTTCGAAATGGAAATTTTAAGTTATTTCAGAAGAGCTTGGACAAATAATATGCAACATTCATGTTCAGTAATGTCACTATATGAAATGATTAGCTTGTCATCTGCATCTTGTTTCCTAGGTAACCCTAACGAGGAGCTGCGCCTGATGTTCCCGGTTCGGGACGGTGTGGTTCTGGACTCGTTCAGACTCGAACACAACCTGGCCGTCAGTAATCACATCTTCCACCTGCGGCCCACCGTCCACCAGACGCTCATGTGGAGGTGAGACACACACACACACATATGCTGCTACCATTGCATGTCTATTAATTAATACAATCTAAAAGTTAATTTTTCACAAGTTATGTTTGGGGAAAATCAATTTTGTTGCAAATCACGATTCCTAAGACAAGCGACTTTAATTTCTCACAGCAATCTTAAAAATGTTGCAATTGATCAAATAAAAAAGTAACTGTAATACTGGACTAAACACGACTGTTTTAATTTATTATACTTGTTAAAATTATTTTAGTTTAATAATGAAATGAAAAATAATTTATTATAGTTAATTCTACTAAATTGATACAATACAAAACCTGTATTCTACTGGACTACACACCACTGTTTTATTTATTCTAATTTATTTGTATAATAATTTATTACATTATTTTATATTATTTACTAAAGTATATTTTTATTTTATTATTACAGCACTCTGTAATTTTAACTTAAAACATTTTATAATTACATTTTGAAAGTGGTTAAGCCGAAATCAACATCCTGGTCATTGAGAGTCAATAAGTATAAAATGCATAAAAAATATTGTATTTAAAGGTCTATGGGAATTTATAAGCACTCTACTATCACATAAACGCACAGATACTCACACACATATATAAACAGCCACATGTGTGTGTGTGTGTGTGTGTGTGTCAGGTCTGATCTGGAGCTTCAGTTCAAGTGTTATCATCATGAAGACAGACAGATGCACACTAACTGGCCGGCGTCGGTGCAGGTCAGCGTCAACGCCACTCCTCTCACCATCGAACGGGGCGACAACAAGACTTCCCACAAAGCCCTGCACCTGAAGCACGTGTGTCAGCCGGGCCGCAACACCATCCAGATCACGGTGTCGGCCTGCTGTTGTGTGAGTTTACACCGATATGAACATTTTGTCCGATACCGATAAAAGTCGATAACCGATATATTCGCCGATAAATCTTAATCCAAGTTTTTCTATAATATTTGAGAGCCTGATTACAAAAGTCTCATCATTAAAATCCATGATGTTCTCATTATAATTTTATGTAGCCGATATGACAGAGTTATTATGCACTGTATTTTCCTTTTTGAAGTGTCATATATTTGAACAGTGCGCATCTGAAGTGTCTCAGCTGAAGGAAATAATACATTATTTATAATCTTTAATATATCGGACAAATTTAACATTACAAATCAGCCGATACCAATATGCTGGCCGATATACAGTACACTACCGGTCAAAAGTTTTGGATCGGTAAGATTTTTTTATGATTTTAAAAGAAGTCTCTTCTGCTCACCAAGGCTGCTTTATTTGATTAAAAATACACAAAAAAACAGTAATATTGTGAAATATTATTACAATTTAAAACAGCGGTTTTCAATGTGAATATATAGTGAAGTGTAATTTATTCCTGTGATCAAAGCTGAATTTACAGCATCATTACTCCAGTCTTCAGTGTCACATGATCCTACAGAAATGATTATAATATGATGCTCAAGAAACATTTATGATTATTATCCATGTTGAAAACATGTTTTTACATTTTTATTTCAGGATTCTTTGATGAATAGAAAGTTCAAAAGAACAGAATTGATCTGAAATGGAAAGCTTTTGTAACATTAATCGCTACCATTCAAAAGAATTTATTTTTTATTTTTGGGGGAAAGAAAGTAGAAAATACTTTTATTCATCAAGGATGAGTTAAATTGATCAAAAGTTACAGTAAAGACATTTATAATGTTAGAAAAGATTATATTTGAAATAAATGCTGTTCTTTTGAACTTTCTATTCATCATAGAATTTTGGGGGGAAATGGTACACGACTGTTTTAAACATTGAAAATAATAATTGATGTTTTTTGAGCATAAAATCAGCATATTAGAATGATTTCTGAAGGATCATGTGACGCTGAAAACTGATGTGTAATCAGCAACACTAATGATGTTGAAAATTCAGCTTTCAAATTACATTTTAAAATATATTAAAATTTAAAACGGTCATTTTAAATTGTCATAATATTTGACAATATTACTATTTTTTTTTGTACTTTTTATCAAATAATTCCAGCCTTGGTGAGCAGAAGAGACTTCTTTTAAAAACTTAAAAAATCTTACTGATCTAAAACTTTTGACCGGTAGTGTATATCGAGCATCCCTAACACACACACACACACATGTCAGCTGAGCGTTGTGTGAGTGTTTATCGTGTGTTCTCTCTGCAGTCGCACCTGTTTGTCCTTCAGCTGGTTCACCGGCCGTCGGTTCGATCGGTTCTGCAGGGCTTACTGAGGAAGAGGCTCCTCACGGCTGAACACTGCATCACTAAAGGTGACACTAGCGCTTCAGTCTGTCTGTATTTCTATTGGTCGGGTTCATTTCTCAGTGTTGTGATTGCGTGTGTCTTCAGTGAAGAGGAACTTCAGCAGCGTGGCCGTGTCTGTGGCCGGTGCCGGACTGAACGCTGACGATGGGGTGGAACAAACGGCCATTAAAGTGTCTTTAAAGTGTCCAATCACCTTCCGGCGTATTCAGCTGCCGGCGAGAGGCCATGACTGCAAACATGTGCAGGTCAGGAACACTTATAAACAGCTTAAACACCGGCTGTGAAAGTCAACTGGAACTATATTTATTGTGAAAATCACTACAGATAAATTTTAATTCTCCTCAGGTCGATGCATCCAACATTAGTCTAAAAGAAGACTCAAATACAGTAATTAATGCAATGATTAAATAATAAAAATGTATAAAGTAAATTGTTTCATTTTACAAAAAATGTGTTTGAAAGACGTCTCTTCTACTCACCAAGGCTGCATTTATTTGATAAAAATACAGTAAAAAATAGTAATATTTTTACAATTTGTTAAAATCGTTTTCTATGTGAATATAGAGGAAAGTGTAACTTATTCATGTGTATTATCAGCATCATTACTCCTGATCCTTCACAAATCACTCTAATATGATGATCAAGAAACATTTATGATCATTATCAGTGTGGAAAACAGTTCATATTTTTGTGGAAACTGTGACACCTTTTGTTTTTCAGGATTCTTTGATAAATAGAAAGCATTAAATATTAAATAAGCATTAAATATATTGTGACATTATAAATGTCTTTACTGTCACTTTTGATTAACTTGCTTAGTAAAACCATTAATATACACTACCAATCCAAAGTTTTAGATCGGTAAGATTTTTTATGATTTTAAAAAGTCTCTTCTGCTCACCAAGGCTGTAATTATTTGATAAAAAATACAAAAAAACAGTAATATTGTGAAATATTATTACAATTTAAAACAGCGGTTTTCTATGTGAATATATAGTGAAGTGTAATTTATTCCTGTGCATCATTACTCCAGTCTTCAGTGTCACATGATCCTACAGAAATGATTATAATATGATGCTCAAGAAACATTTATGATTATTATCCATGTTGAAAACAGTTTTTTTACATTTTATTTCAGGATTCTTTGATGAATAGAAAGTTCAAAAGAACACAATTGATCTGAAATGGAAAGCTTTTGTAACATTAATCGCTACCATTCAAAAGAATTTATTTTTTATTTTTGGGGGGAAGAAATGAGAAAATACTTTTATTCATCAAGGATGAGTTAAATTGATCAAAAGTTACAGTAAAGACATTTATAATGTTAGAAAAGATTATATTTGAAATAAATGCTGTTCTTTTGAACTTTCTATTCATCGTAGAATTTTGGGGAAAAAATGGTACACGACTGTTTTCAACATTGAAAATAATAATTGATGTTTTTTGAGCATAAAATCAGCATATTAGAGTGATTTCTGAAGGATCATGTGACACTGAAAACTGGAGTAATGATGTTGAAAATTCAGCTTTCAAATTACATTTTAAAATATATTAAAATAGAAAACAGTCATTTTAAATTGTCATAATATTTCACAATATTACTGTTTTTTCATCAAATAATAAATCAGCCTTGGTGAGCAGAAGAGACTTCATTTAAAAACATAAAAAATCTCACTGATCTAAAACTTTTGACCAGTAGTGTATATATTTTTTAAATCTCATTGGTAGAGCATGATCCACGTGTCTCTCAGGAAGGGATCGTCATATTTGACATCAGTTGTTGTGTTAATGTTGCAGTGCTTTGACCTGGAGTCGTACTTAGAGCTGAACTGTGAGCGCGGCACATGGAGATGTCCGGTGTGCAAGTAAGAACCCGTCGGTCCTGAGATCACGTCTGAGATGCTTCATTTGTGCAGAACTGATCTTCTGTTTCTCCTCTTCAGTAAATCCGCTCTGCTAGAAGGTCTGGAGGTGGATCAGTACATGTGGGGGATCCTAAACGCTCTCCAGAAGTAAGTCTGTCCTTGTTTCGGATGAAAACAGTTACAACAGGCTTTGTAAGTTTGAGTTTATAAGCCTTGAAACAAACCAAAGCGTCTGGTTTTAGATGTCACTGGACTCTGTAGGGCTGCCCTCCACTAAACATTTCACTAGTCGACTAATGCGTTTATATTAAAAAACCATAATGCGCCTTTAATTGCCTATATAAAATACGTATAGCCTTATCAGTGGGCAAATTCAGACATAAAGCTTTGCCACGGCACACCGGCGAACGTAATGATTAAGAATGTTTAAAAAAAACAAAACAAGAGGAGATTATCTAAACATTTTTAGACGCAAATAATATTTATTTTCCATTGTAATCTGTTCTGTAAAGCTTTCTCTAGATACATTTCTCATTTCTGTGAAGTTCAAGACCGAATCGACAGAAAGTGCCATTATTTTACAAAAGCACAACGTTTTGTTGTTATTGTGAGTTTACAAAAATAAAAGTAGACCCTTTAGGGGTCTAATGCAGTAGATCTGCATTACCAAAAATGACGGAGAATTTTAAAGTAGTTAGAGTAGTTCACTTTTAAAAACTCTTTTGCTGATGATTTACTCACCCCCATGTCATCCAAGACGTCCATGTCTTTCTTTCTTCAGTCGAAAAGAAATGAAGGTTTTTGATGAAAACATTCCAGGATTTTTCTCCATATAATGGACTTCAATGGGGTCCAAACGGTTCAAGGTCCAAATGAGAGTTTCAGTGCAGCTTCAAAGGGCTTTAAACGATTCCAGACGATGAATAAGGGTCTTATCAAGCGAAATGAGCGGTCATTTAAAAAATAAATACAAAAGTTTAAGTTTTATAAGCACAAACGCTCACCTTGCTCTGTTCTGCGATGCGCGTTCGTGACTCTCCTGTTTGAATCTTTTTTTTAGTCATTTGGTTGATTCAACGAATGAAATGGCTCGAAAAAGATTTGTATTTATTTTTTAAATGGCTGCTCGTTTCGCTAGATAAGACCCTTATTCATCGTCTGGTGTCGTTTACTTAACTGTCACCGTCCCACAGGTGGGACGTTTGCCACTATATTTTTAAAACAATAATATCTTAGTAAATACCTTAAATAATATTGACAAACTATATATCATTTGAAAGCTTACAATCTCTAGTTTCCATATTTGGTGACTGATTTTCAAAATATATTACAGAGGAGCCATAATTTATCAATATAAAACAAGAATATTTTCATACTCATAAGGCGTGTTCAGACCTTTATTTTAAAATAGCAGTAAATATGAAAAATCATGAAAAAATGGTAGATACCTCAGCCAAAAGTTCAAAAGATAGAATCCATTCAATTATTTTGGAAAAAAAAGGTCTGAAAAGTTTGAAATGTCAAGAAAAAAATAATAAATTCACCATTTGTGACGTGGCAGCTAGCTATGACTTACATGCGTGTTCTTTGTATGTGTTTCTTAGAGGTTCAATTCATATCAAAATCTGCCAAACTTCCCATGCTACTTCTGAATAGGATCTCTACTTCAGAAATTGTATGAAAATTGTGAAAATAATGGTTCATATCACTCAAAACACGAATGGAAATGCAGGCGCCCTTATATGGGCAGTAATGGAGTCTGATTGTGCCCTAGTGAAAAAGTTTGGTACTGCGCTCAAACAAAATCTCACTGAAAGCTCATTTTTTGAGATATCAATCTAAAATTTGAAACACAACTTGTTCAGATTTTTGGCTTTGATCTTTCTGCCGTTTTAGAGTAGCCCAGGTTTTGAAAATATATATTTTATGTAAAATATGAATAATTAATATTTTTACATTGTACATTTCCATAAACTCAAACTTCTATAACTTTTTTTCTGTTTCACTTTCTTAATTTATTTCACTTCTACAAAAATCTGCCAAATGTCTTCTTTAAAACAAGACCAATCATATGTCTATATTCCAAAGCATTCTTGAATTACAACCATTTAAGTTCGAATTCAAAAAAGGGGGGGTGACAGTTAACAGGTGAAAGCCCTTTGAAGCTGCACTGAAACTCTCATTTGGACCTTGAACCGTTTGGACCCCATTGAAGTCCATTATATGGAGAAAATCCTGGAATGTTTTCATCAAAAACCTTCATTTCTTTTCGACTGAAGAAAGAAAGACATTTTTAAAACTTAATCTGCCAAGTGTCTTCTCTTCAGTCTGTGCTACAGAAAATTCAAGATTTACGACCGTCTAAGTAATTTCATTTGCAGGTCAACGCTCAAAAAGTGATTATAACTTCTGCATAAATATAATTAAGTACCATAAACCTTACGGTTAGTGGACTGATCTCTGGTCCTCTTTCAGCTCAGAGTTCGA
>NW_024121103.1:379604-404604 GCF_016745375.1 Pimephales promelas
GTCAATCAAGCTCGCGCACTGCCTCCGTCATAAAAAAAATCATATCGGGTTCGATTTTCGTACAATTCCGTACGTTTGACAATTCAGAGCCACCGAATCACAAATACAAAAAAAATGCATATACGAAAATTTCGAAACTCAGTGTGCAAGGGCCTTACACTTCACATTTTAAAGCTTGTCACTTATAATCTGTTAAGTGACTTCTCTAAAAAGAGACCAAGTTTCAGTTTCCGCTACTAAACATTCAAGATTTACGAAAGTTTAAGTTTAATTTTTGCTCAAAAAAGTGATTACATTGATTATAATAACTACTGCATAAATATCATTTTGTACCATTAAATCCTTTTTGAAAATACAACATATTAAATAAAAACATTATAAAACTAAAACACAGTGCATTCATTTCATTTAAATAAATACATTTTAAAATCTGTCATTTTTGACCAGCATCAGAGGGTTGCTAAAATCATTCAACTACAGTAACGTTTAATAAACATTGTAGGAAAAGTATGGCTGATTAACCAATGTTAACTAACAGAACCTTATTATAAATCAAAATTACAAATCATTTCCATTATCGGTCAGCGTTTTAGGCGTTTAACGAAAAGTTAGCGCAACCTCTGAGCGTCCGGGGGAAAGTGGAGCTGAAATGAACTTTGTCTTTTTTACCACATGACCGTGAAATACAAGTGTTTTTCTACTGCTTTGATTTTGATATGAAGAACCCGCCCAAACATCCGTCCGCTGTCCTTCTGCATCCTCTGTTCCTCATAAGCAACTGTGTTTCTGTTTTAATTTGAGCTCTCATTCTCAAATATTCACGCAAAAGCACAGCGCTTATTTAAAACGACTACAGGTGAAACTCGAAAAATGAGAATATCGCGCAAAAGTTCATTTATTTCAGTAATTCAACTTAAAAGGCGAAACTAATATATTATATGAGATATTTCAAGCCTTTATTTGTTGTAATTTTGATGATTATGGCTTACAGATATGAAAACCCAAAATTCAAAAAGGTTTTGTAAGCTTTTTGTAAGCCATAATCATTAAAATTATAACAAATAAAGGCTTGAAATATCTCACTTTGCATGTAATGAGTCTATATAATATATTAGTTTCACCTTTTAGTGAACTTTTGCACCATATTCTCATTTTTCGAGTTTCACCTGTATATTGAAACGTAAAGGGAAAAAAGGAAATCGAGCTCATGTCGATAAAGAATAGAAACACACTCTAGTCGTTCCATGCATTTATCCGTCTAGTTCACTACTGTTCATAATGCATTTTCATGTAAATATTTGTGAATACATTTGTAAGGTCTTTTGTATTAGTTGGTCATCCTTCATTTTTCTTCTGCCACTGTATGTCTATGAATATTCATAGAAAGTCGGGCTGTGTTCAGAATGCAATACTGTGCTATAATGCATACTAATATATAGATCGGCGTTGATATAAACTGTACACTACTGTTCAAAAGTTGAAGATCGGTGAGAATTTTTAATGTTTAAGAAGCTGCGTTTATTTGATCTAAAATACAGTAAAATTTTGAAATATTAATACAATTCAAAATAGCTGTTTTGAATATAATTGATCAAAGCTCATCAGTGTCACATGATATATACTTTAGAAATCACTCTTAATATATGAGGATTTGATGCTCAAGAAACATCTGTGTTGCTTCATATTTTTGGGGAATATTAAACAATATTATTTAATATTTCTAGATTGGTTGAGCCAATTTTGATGCATCCTTGCAGAATAAAAATATTAATTTCTTTCAAAATTATTTTTACTGACCTCAAACTTTTAAGCAGTGGTGTATTTACATATTGTATGCATATGAAATGACTGAAATACCGTATTGGACCTGAAAGAAACCACCCTGTAATCACCCAGATTATCTTAACTAGCAAAATGATGTTTGGTTCAAATACACTTTCATTCAAGAAACCCAATGGTGTGTGTGAGAACCCAAAAGCTGTCGGATGCTCGGTTTATTGTAATACAGAGTTTCATGTTAATATGAGAAATATTGTTAATATGTACAAGCAAATATAACAGCCTTATGTGAAATAAATCTATACTCGTTTGTGGAAAGGGCAGCTGTATGTAAAAGCTATAATAGCCATTTGAAATTGGTTTGAAATGTTGGATTTTTTTTGTTTTGGTAAATTATTTTTTTATTATTTGTCTTGTTCACATGGCAAAAAATATACACATGCAATGATTTTTTTTTTTTTTTTATGAATTTGAGTATGCGACAAGTCTTCCATTTTTTATAAAAGAGACGGATGATTTTTATATCTTGATTCTAAACCGTTTTTATCTGTGAAATCATTACATTTGAACATTAAAAATCAGGTTATTCCCCATGAATAGTAATGTTTACGGCTACTTGTGATGAAAGCCTTTCGTCGTAATTTCTTTGCGTGAGATGAAGAATTAGATGCTTTCTTCAACCTCACAGTCTGTCCTCCAACAGTCCAAAGCTCAATAAACTCATCTGTAATATTTTGACTTGATGTTTATTGTGTTAATAAGCTGAATTATTGATTCTATGAGTTCATGAACTGCTTTCGGGGAAAAACGTGAAATCTTTATGGAAAAGGAGACTGAACATATCAGTCATCACTTAAAGTAGATCTTTAAAAGACACTTTTAATCGTTCGGGTATGATGTTATAGTCACCTTTGACCTTTATGTCATTGTATTTTGATGACGATATAATCTTTGCTAACGATAGACCCCAAAAAGGTAAAAATAAATAACAAATAAATAAATAATAATTCAATATTTTTATTTTACCAACCTTTTATTCTATAGTGTTTGATTTGACTAATTAACGTATATGTACTAATAATTCACATGTATTTTTTCATTATTATTTATTATGTTTCAAGAACCCCCATGTGACGTGCGCGCACACGCCACCCCACGCTTTTAAACGCTTCCGTGTGACTCTTCGCTCTTCCTGTGAGTCTGTCACTCGGCGGAGTCGGTAACCGGAATCAGCATGTTAATCATCAGTAACAGGATTAAATTATGCTCGCTGGCCTTCACCGCTGCGCGCATGTACGCCACCGGAGCTCAAGCCAACAACAACCCGGTGGTGTTCTTCGACATCGCGGCGGATAACGAACCTCTCGGTCGAGTCACCTTCGAAGTGAGCGAGCGCGAGACGTTACGAAGAACTCTACTATGGGGAAGGCTTGGCTCATGAATAATAATGACGCAGCCTGACGTTCGTCTAGTAGTTAGTTCGTCTGATTGGCTGAATTGAACGCTGGACGCTACAGTTGGCCAATCGGCGAACCCCTCGAGGATTTGTTTTGGATATTAGATTGGACGCTCCGCAAAGTGTATGAAGTATCGGCATCTAGAATAGCGTAGCCTTCTCCATAGTAATAAGTTCCAAAATGCTTAACTTTATAATGAATAACATTTCTGAAAACTTTTGGAAATTACATTAAAAATAAAAAAATAAAATATATATATCGTTTTTGAATGAATTATTTCAATGTTTTTCTCAAATGTAGTAGCTAGTTCCTATGCGGATCTATTTTGCAATGTGTTGATTGTAATTGACCTTCATTGACCTTTAACTCTCGTTCTTCATTGACCTTTAACTCTCTATCTTTCTGAACTTTAGCTGAATGCGGATGTTGTGCCCAAAACCGCAGGTGAGACCCTCGAAAACCGCTTATATTCGTTATTTCTCTCACACATGTGCCATGTTTGATCTTTTGTGTGTTTCACAGAGAATTTCCGAGCTCTCTGTACTGGTGAACATGGCTTCGGATACAAGGGCTCAATCTTCCACAGAGTGATCCCACAGTTCATGTGTCAGGTAACACGACACCCTCATCATCATCATCATGACAGTTCTAGATGAAGAACAAGATCACACATGCCTTCATGAGCTGATTCACATCAAACCTGCCGGCGCTTCTGGGTTTGGCTTTCACTTGAAGCTTAAATGGAAAACCTCAGTTCACCCAAAAAAAATCATCATTTACACACCCTTGTGTTTTTCCAAACCTGGCTTTCTTTCTTCCGCTCAACCAAGCAGAAGAAAGAAACACAAGCAGAAGAAACTCGGCAGAAGAAAGAAACACAGGTTTGGAAAAACACAAGGGTGTGTGAATGATGACAACGTGTATATATATATATATATATATATATATATATATATATATATATATATATATGAAGAGTTCAGATGCAAAAGCCTCTAAGTGCCATTTGAAATTTTCTTCTAGAATGATCATTTTTATCAAGCTTGTATATTTAAGTTCAGTTATTTCACTTAAATTGCAACGAGGATTACCTATTAATTGTCATTTAAGTGAAATTACTGAACTTGAATATATAAGCTTGATAAAAATGACCATTTTAGAAGAAAATTTCAAATGGCATTTAGAGGCTTTTGCATCTGAACTCTTCATATATATATATATATATATATATATATATATACATACATACATACAATGTATGTGTGTGTGTATTTCTCATATGTATTATTCATTTTCATACTCAAATGCGTTTTTCATGTGTAATACATGTGTTTGTTTACATGCATTTTTACACTAGTGTGTTTCTCTCAGGGAGGAGACTTTACCAACCACAACGGAACCGGAGGAAAGTCCATCTATGGCCCGAGATTTCCGGACGAGAACTTCAAACTGAAACACACTGGACCAGGTAAAACACACCTGTCTTTGCTCAATACATGAGTCTTGAGCTCGTCATGGTGAATGCAGGAGTTTGAAGTTTGTGTCACTGCGATCCTTCAGGATCTCTGCAGGAACAGCTAAACGCCTCTAGGTGGCGCTGCAAAAACTGTTCAAATCAAGCTGTGAGTGTTAACTAACACTAAAATAATTTAAAAAAATATTGTTTTAGTTAAATAAAATAAAATATTAGATGAAAAAAATTAAGTCAAAATTCTTAAATTACTAAAATCAAACCAAAATGGAAATATACTAAACTATATTTATTGTTTACAATAGTAAAGAACAACGTCAATACAGAAGGATGCCAACATCAGGAAATTTTGAGTTTTTGAATAAAGCAAATTATCAAAATACTATAATAAAATATAAATCTCAATCTGACAGAGAAAAATAGCAGATTGTCATAACTTTCTTATTTTTACTTTTACTATTTTATTATTACGCTATTTTAAAGCTTTGGAAGCAACAATCACATGTGATGCAGTGATAAAGACATTTTATTCAGTACTTATTTTTTTATTTATAATATGTTAATATTTTAAATACACATTATATTTTTTATATAATAATAATTAATATTTTTAAGATATTTTATTTTACTCCTTTTTTCAATTATTACACTTTTATTGTACTTATTTTATTGTCTTTTTTAAATTGCTTTTAATTGTTTTTGTCTTTTTGTTAAATGATTGTATATTTTGCCTGACAAGTAATAACCATTTATTTACTCGTTGATTTGTTTGTTATAGCGTGTGTTTATTTAATAAATATATATTGTGTTATGTGTGTGTTTATATGCAAACATGCATTTAAATTAGCAGCTGTATAGATATCTGTATCCTCAAACACGTGTCAGTTAACCACTAGGTGTGTGTGTGTTTCTTTTTCCAGGTATTCTGTCCATGGCCAACGCTGGACCAAACACAAATGGATCCCAGTTCTTTATCTGCACAGTCAAAACAGAGTGGTACGAGAAGATCCTCCTCCGTTTAATGTGTCTGTGATTGAGTGAATGCAATGTTGAGAGTGTGTGTGTTGTGTGTTTTCCAGGCTGGACGGGAAGCACGTGGTGTTCGGCAGCATTAAAGACGGGCTGGATGTGGTGAGGAAGGTGGAGGATCTGGGATCTCGATCGGGAAGAACCGCCAAGAGAATCAGCATCACCGACTGTGGAGAACTCAAGTAGATTCACTGAATCACTTCACTGAATCATTTCTACTGTCCTGCCGCAGACCCATCGACTACTAAATGTTCTGAAGGCGTCAAAATCTCCATAATGTGAAATCTAGAACCTTTTGGGTTCCAGGAATAGTCTTTATTTACTCTCTCATGTTGATCCAAAGCTGTTTGATTTGTCTCTGGAACACAAAAAGTAGAATTTAAGAATCCTCACTCATAAAACGACTCTTTATAGTGACCAGAAAGGGCACAAAACAGCATAAAAACATCGTTTTTGGCCTTTTAATCTTGTGCAATTTCACGTTGAACAAGAAAAAGATCCTCCTTTTAAAGTTCCAGGTGAAAAGTCATTATCATACAGATTTGAAATGATATTAGGGTGTGTAAATAATGTCATAATTATCATTTTTGGGTGCATTATTCCTTTAAAGTGGTATCCACTGTTAACAAGTCATTCTCAGGTAATATTGGTGTTTAATCTGGACTGAAAACATGTTACATCTGATTACCTCTTGTTCTCATGCATTGGGGTATGAATTATGGCCAGTGTGCTGCAGTATTGAGTTTGGACAATAAAGCCAAGAGCAATAAGAAATGATGTTTTAGTGGTTTATTTGTGCACAGTTTGATCTGCTCTGGAGCGGGCTCGTTTAAGGCACATGTCCGTGTTTCACAGGTTATTAATGGCAGGAACATTTTACAGTCATTCATGTAAATGTAGATCGGAACAACTTCGGCATCAATAAGCTGATGTCATTTAGGTGAACTGGAGCTAGGTTTTGCTTCACTGAGGATTCTGGGACTAAACATTGAACCAGTTCATTAAAAGTAACTTGAGTCCGGATTATAAGTGAACGAACCCATTTAATCCGCAGCTCTCAAATATCAATTCAGACCAGACCACTTTTTGATTGACAGGTGTGTTTGTGCTTGTTTCTTTGCACATGAAGTGCTCAAATGCAATTTATTGAGGCCACTGTATTGCAAAAAGTATATTTCACATCAAAACGAGTGTCACGTTGTTTAATTAAACCTATGCGTAATGTTCTATATTTACGTACTATTTACCCCCCCCCCCCCAATACGCAAGAGTTGTAAAACAGGCACTCACACAATTTGTTCCTCGGTGACTAGTGATGTAAAAAATAAGAGCAATAACAAGTTTGTTAAAGATCAACAATTCATCAAAAGCCTTTTGGACAAAACCTCACACTTAATACTCACAAAATGAAGATATTTCGTAGATGTATATGTGAAAGCTGATATATATTATTTTCATAACATTGATTGCGTGAATCACCGCGACGCCATCGCGCAATGTATTGTGGGGAGTATCCGCCATTTTGTGAGGCCACAAACACAAGCTGGTAACCAAGTTACGGAAACGCGTTATGTTGAAAAAACAACTCCGTATGAAGTCCAAAGATCAGTGCATCCGCGACCCTGACGCCTTTCCTCCCGTCACATTTTCTGATATATTAACTTATTTTGTCAGTGCCTATACATCAATTTCGTAATTATAAGTCTCCGGAAGCCCACGTTCAGTTTACCAATGGCCTGGAGAGTTGTAAGCCTGTCAACGGTGAAAACACTGTCGTCCGAACGAAGGTAAGTTTTCTGTTTCCTTTCGTTTTAGCATGTTTCCATAACCCAATGATATTAGGCCTACAAGGTTGTTGTCATTGTAACTTACAGCACACGCTGGTATAACGATACAAATAAATTAAGCCTTAAAGTTGTTATATATTTTTTTAATGATTTATTTTTATTAATAAATGTTTAAAATGTGTGGGAGAATCAGTAGATATTTTTATATCAGTGATAATGGCCTTCATTCATAAAAATGTCATTAACATTCACCCATAATACTTTAAAATAAATGGTTCTATTGAAGAGCCGAAATAAATTCAGAGAGCTGAAGAGCCGAGGTGAATGAGGGTGTATCCTTTAGGATGCTGGGGGTCAGAGGTCACTGAACTCGACGACACTAGTATCCGAGCTTCTTGCTCTTCTCACAGAGATGCTGAGGATATTCTTGCACCTATTCTGCTTTTTTCTATTTTTATCTTTCTTGAGTGTGTAATATTGATGTTTGATAATGAAAAATGTTTCAAAGAGGTTTTCATGCTCTGGATATTCTTCAATTTAAATTGATTTAGACTTTTTAGAACTTGATTTTGAGGGATGTTTGAATTATCAAATGATAATGATTATTATTATTAAAGCTACACTGTGTGATTTTGACCCCCATCTAGTGGTGAAAGGGTATATGACCATCCAGGGAACATTAGTTTCTCTTCCTCTCAATTCCGATTTCGTTTTAACTCCTACAGTGGCCAATGTAGTCCAAGATTAACATGGCTTCCAGTTCCACCTCGTCCATGAGTGATAACTCAAACGTAAACGCGAAAGGTGAAGCTTGAATTAACAGGTATGTCCCTCTTTGGCTAATGTACTTTCAAGATGGAGACCGACATTAGAACCCCTTACCCGTATGTGTTTTCAATGGCATATTATACACTCACGAGAATACTTTATTACTTGAACGAAGTAAATAAACATTAATGTGCACATATATTTTTGAAAGAACTAAGTGTTTTTAGCTAAGAATAAACTAAAAGAGTTACACAGTGTATTATTTACTTTATTAAATATATTCAAAAAACAAACAGACATTATCATATCATATTAACACATCAACAATGAGACCAAGCGGCATATCTAAAAATAATAGAAATGAAAATAAAATGCAAAATGACCTATAAATGCAAATGAGCTGCTGCTGCTCTCGGCACAGAGGGCGGAGCTTCAAGAGCTGTGTGTGTGTGTGTGTGTGTGTGTGTGTGTTAGCAGCTCCGATTACCTCACGCAGACAAGCACTTAAATGTCAGAAACTGTTTTTCCTTTTGGGTTAGTTAGTAATTTTGTAAAAGCAAATATCTCCATTTGCATTGAACTTGGTGTGTCGTAAATTTGCAGATGTTGTTTATGCACAAACAGCAACATTACACACTAACTACAGTTAGAAAAGTGAAATCATAATCAACCACCCCTTTAAGGATTGCAATCAAATTTAAAAATAATATTCAAATGCCTCAAAACATGGAGAAACTTTAAGATATGTTTAAATAAAACTGGGCTACAATCAACATACAGCATGAGTCATACAAATTAAATCTCTTTGTTTTGCAAAAAGACACCGAACTTAACCATGTGATAGTCAAAGTTAGGTTTTGCTTTTTTTTAATCTTCAACCACTCATGCAATCTATCCCAAAAGGACTTTCCTAGATTCAACATCGTTTTGTCAGAATGCACATATATCTAAATGAAACCTTAAATGATAATGATTATAAATGAGGTGTAAGTGTATTGAGATCACGTGATCAGATCTGCCCTCTGCTGCTCATGTGAGTCCATTACAGGCTGACTAAAGAAAACCTCTTGCACTTTGTGAAATGTGAAACTCTTGTGTGTGTGTGTGTGTGTGTGTGTGTCTTTCCTTTTCCTTCACAACTATAGCCTATATAACTTCAAACACACACACCCACATATAAACACACATATATTATAGAAACAAAAACTTTTATGTTAGATGCGATTAATCCCGATTAATTGATTTGACAGCACAAATTATATTACGTTACATGATATTGTATTATATATTTGCAATTAACTACACTAGAATTTACTTGTCACTATTTGGATAGTTATTCTAAAAGTTGTAACTACGAAATCCATAGTAAACTAAGTAGTAGCCTAAAACAAAACAAAAGTGCATTTAGAATATTTCTAGCAGCATCCTGGTAACAACACAAACAACATCATTATTCAAAGCACACACCTCTTGGATAGAAGAGGATATAAATACAGACTGACTCACTCCATCATTCAGAACACACTCTCGAGATCCTCACATCACATATCCAAGTAAGTTTTGCCTTTACAATCTTTTTCTACGTTTAAACCGCAACATATCGAGTGTTTGGCATGTTTTGCTCTGTTATTATGGCAAAACATTTAATCCATAAAACCTAGTATCTATTTTCATGCTACTAGAATTTATTTTTTTAGAATTTAAGTGCTAGTGCCTATTCTTTAGATACTTGTACTTATTTTTTTAGATACTGCTACTCATTATATATATAGTGCCTATTAAAATGGTACTAATACTTATTTATTAGATTTATTAGGTACTAATACTTATTTATTAGATGCTAGTACTTATTCATTAGAGTACCTAGTAAATAGTAGCACTTATTATTTCGATAGTGACTGGTCTGTAATCGAACACATTTCCATTTTTTGCCATTGACTTCTATTGGGATCTGTCATGATATCAACTCTTCAGTTCTGACTTGTTGTCACATCTAGTTTCGGTTTCGTTTCATGCTCTAGTTTCATATCTGTCATGTGATCCCCTGTTCTAGTATGTGGTCCTGGTTTATTGTCTTGCTTGTTCACAGATATCTCTTATCATTAGTCTTGTTACACACGTTTGTGAAGTATATGTCCACGTTTAATCTTGAGTTTCATGAAGGCTATGCCTTTGTTTTATGTTTGATCTTGTTTTGTCTATTATGCACTTGGGCAGTGGACTTAGTTAAATGTATTCTAATTGTGATTATTTAGTTATTCATTAGGAACTAGTACTTATTTTTTTAGATACTAGTTCCTACTTATTTAATACTAGTATACTACTTATAATACCTATTAAATAGATACTAGTAGCCTACTTATTTAATAGATACTAGTAGTACCTATTTATTAGATACTAGTATTTATTCCAAATGTTAATAATATTTTTTTATTTTATTTGTAAGATTTTTAACTGAACTAAAAAAACAGCTGTGACTAGTAAGATAAGAAATGTGTCTTGTTAAAATAAAATAAAAATACTAGTGTCTAATAAATAAGTAGTAGTTTATAGGCAACCTAAAAATATACTAGTCAATATTGGAATTAAAGTTTGATTGATTACAATAAGAATCGCGAGAACAGATTTAGATCAGGCGGGGTCCTCAGATGGGACTCAACACTTCACCACACCCGCAGCCTCAGTCAAATCCAAATCTGGCGTAACTTTGGCTTTCGATGAAACTTGAAGGAGAAAGGAAGGATAAGAGCTGTACCTTCTGTTACATACGATACCTTAACACCCAAAAGCAAACGAAACGAAAGTGAAACGAAACCGCGACATGTTCAGTCGTGCGTCGAGCTCAATCACGTGACACTGTGATTATTACATCCCGTGGGTGGGTCTTTGCTTTGTTTTTATCTATACATATTAACATAAATAATTCACATTTACATATTGTAAGAAAAATTGAAGAATGATTTAAAAAAAAAAAAGATGTAATCTGAGATTAATATGGTTTTAGAATGGTAGAGTTGTGAGGATCAGGGCAAGCCTTGAAATTTCTCATATAAAAGGTGCTATGGAGTTAATATTGTGCCATAATTAAACAAATAATGAGCCTAGATAATATTTCACAAATACAAACCATCCGACAAATTACATGTAACCTTTGAACAAATACCAAGTGCATACAAATGCAAATCTGTTATGATTGTAAGACACTTGGCATTTAAAAAGCAACATATGATTGCAGAGCTTTTAGCTTATATTGATTCTCCTATCCTGGAGAGAGTAACGTGCTAGTGCTAATGTTGATTTCTGTCTAGATATGTAATAAACGGTTTGCAAACCTAAAAAAGGTGAATTTTAGATAAAGTAAGACAAAAAACACCTGTTTTACCACAGCTGTTGGCAAGTTGTAACATAATAAATGTCTTCTGTCACTTTTGATCAGTTTAACGCATCCTTAATGAATGAAAGTATTCATTTCTCACTGATCCTGAACATTTGATAGTGTATATGGTACTGAAATATTTTCAGTGGTTGATTTATTTTTGGTCGAGTCACAAGTCTACTGATGAACTAAAGATCGTTTTGTTGCAGGCTCGTCCTAACGATGCCGTATAAAGGTAAGAGAAGGTGTTTCGGGGAGTACCAGTGTCCCAAATGCAACAGGAAATGGATGAGTGGGAACTCGTGGGCAGACATGGGTCAGGAGTGCCAGACTTGCCACATCAACGTCCTTGCTTTCAGACAGGTGAACAGACGCTCACTTTAGACTGAGAAACAGCATTTCTGCCATTAGAGGGCAGCATTTTACACAATATATTGTAGAATTAAAACACTTTATACCCAAATGCCCAAAAAGTTACTCGAATCAATGATCAGCATCAATAAAGCCCCATTCTTACAGATCATTAACTACAAAAATTGGTTTAGGGTTTAATTACCTTTTAAATTGTCATGGAGGTCTTCGAAGAAGGGGAGAGACTGTTGTTGGGGTCCCTCCCCCAGGCCTAAACCTGTCTCCCAGTTTAGAGCGTTTGGGGGTCTCTTGTTCATGTGGCCAGTCTATTTGTAATCTGGCAACCGCTTTTTTTTAACCCTCTGGGGTTCTTCGGGTCAATAATGACCCGAAGCGTTTAAATAAAAAATTTTAAAAATCGTAGCTTCATCGGAATGGTCCGAAACTTGGTGACTTTAATGGTACTTGGTATATGAACACCCAAAAAAATTGGGGACAGGCTGTGAATAGTCTAAGTGGTCGTAAAAAAATAGTCACACTTGGGGTGTTCGGGTCAAAAATGACCCGCATAGGAAATGAATGGGAAATTGGCAAAAATGTGAAAATACTGAGTTTTTTTGTGCGTACAATTTACAAATCAGCAACGATCTTGAAAAAAAGCACACAACAGTGAAGGGGTGAATCTATAAAACATCAAGAGTGCAAAACAGACACACACACACACACAAACACACCACAAATTCAGATTATACGTGTGTTTTGCATTTTTAAAAAGCTCAGTTTGTCCACCAGATGGCATCCATCTAATTTTAAAAATTGCTTTTATGAGGCCTAGGCTTTACTCCAAAATGAAATGCAGCTTTAAAATATATATATATATATATATATATATATATATATATATATATATATATATTTGTTTTGTTTTTTTTTTGAAATATTTTTTCTATTATTTTCAATGGGGGAAAATTTTGTCATAATTATTGCATTAATACTAGTAATTATATAAAAAAATATTTTTTAAATTTTCTCAAAACACCAAAAAAAAAAAAAAAAAATATTATAAAAAAACAAGTAAAAAAAATTATGATTTTCTTTTTTAAATATGAATCCCGCCCTTTGGGTCAATTTTGGGTCAACGTTGTTTGACCACGGCGTATTCTTCCGACGAGTTGCCATAATAGTAAGTTTAGAAACTATCTCTGGCCAAACTATTTAAACATGGTGGGGATATTCTCAATACTCCATCTGGCACGTGCAATGATGACGCAGTGAATAGAGACGATCTTCTCTGACCAATCAGCAGTCGGTATTGTTTTCACATCACATTTTAGTATTGCCTTAGCTCGAATAGGGGCTCTTTTAGAGAAATGTTTGTCTAGGGATGAGCGGAAGAATTTAAAATCTTTCCTCTGTGTTTGCAGCGTCCTCTGGAGAAACCGGACGGCCTGGACGCGTCAGACCCGACCAAAAGACATCCTCAGCATCTCTGTGAGAAGTGTAAGCAGCTCGGACGCTACTGTGGTCAATCTCGGTGGTGACCTCTCATCCTAAAGACACCCGGATAACCCTCATTCATCTCGTGCTAAAATCTGCTCCACTTTAGCTGGACAATATTCACTAATTCCTCATTATACCATATATAGAAAAAATCCATTTATTCCTTTATTTTTTCTCCTCAAAAAGCCTAAACACTCTCAATAATCAGGCCGTTTGATTTTATGAGCAGTATGACATCATATTGCTCATGCCCCGCCCACAACCACTGACAGACTGTCCCATATTAGCATATATCCCTGATATAATCAAGGCCTGTCGACCAAAATGTGTTCATCGGGGTCTACAAATCGCCACACCTTTAGTAAGACGGCCGAAATTGTAATTATCTGATTGGTCAGTTTGACTGTCTCACATTGGGTTTTAGTCACATGGTGACGGAACGGAAGGGATAGAAGAAGATTGAAGCAGTTGCTCTCTTATTCTCTGGGTCCTCTCTCTCTTTACCCTCTCTCTCTCTTTCTATTTCTCTGGTAACATTTTACATAGGCATGCTGCAATTAATGATGTATGTTATTATCATCTCATAGATATATTTTAACTATTTTAAGTGTAACCATATCTGTATATTGTCAATAAACCCTTTCGATTACAATTGAGTTTGAGTTTATTATTTTACAAATTATTAAATTTGTGTTGACATTTATTGACAGTTTGTTGCATTTAAACCAGGAGCTCAGCTGAGCTGACTATATCTTGTAGAATATGTGGGTTCCTGTGTGATGTAAATAAATTTGTGTCGTCAGCAAAACAGTGTTAACAGTAAAACCAAAACACAAGATTAAAACCCATTTCAGGGGTTAATCCATGTTGTCGGCAATTTAAAGTGTTTAAAGGCACCCCTCCGAAGTTTTAAGAATTGAAATAAGCTTTTAAATCATTTTAAAATACATGGAGGAATCTACAATCAACATATTAAAAAATTCTATCTTTGTTTTGCAAAAAATTACTTATGTGCTAGTCAAAGGCAGGTGTTATATTTTCATCTTCTTCAATCACTCGACCAAAAAAAAAAAAAAAAAAACCTTGCAAAAGAGATTTTTAATCTCAATGGGTTTTACCTGGTTAAATAAAGGATAAATAAAATAAAATAAAAAATGATAATGATTATGAACGACTGAGGTGTAAGTGTGTTGAGATCACGTGATCAGATCTGCCCTCTGCTGCTCACGTGAGTCCATTACAGGCTGACTAAAGAAAACCTCTTGTACTGTGAAATGTGAAAGTCCTGTGGGTGTGTCTTTGCTTTTCCTTCACAGCTTTGTCTGTTTCATATTTACATTACATATTAACATAAATAGATGGCTATTTCACATTGTAAGAAACATGGAAGAGATGTAATCTGAGATTAATATGATTTATATGGTAGAGTAGCCTTGACATTGGTGTTCCCTCTCTTACGTGTAAGTTGATGATTCATTCACCTGTCAATACCAGTTTTTCCACTGTCCGCTCCTGAAGACAAACCCTTTCATTTCTAAACACGTTTCTGAGTGAAGGACTGACGTCACACATGAGTAAGAGAAGCCTCTGTCGTTTTCATGCAAATGATTTAGCTTTTTATTTGTTTATACTTTACAATTGTGATGTTCACAAGCGTTCAGACTCAATGTGAAGGTCAGAAACTGCCCTGTCAATTCAAGTGGCTTTTCTCTGTTGCTTTACATCTGACACACAAACCTTTGCACCCATTATAAACATCTTTAATAAAGTTATCCATTAACTGAACAGATATTAGGATATACATTCATTATCCGGCACCCCTTCAAAAACCGTACGTGGTATCCATAACAGCAAAATACTAAAATCATTATACATTTGCAATGGATGTCCTTTCGTGCAAGAAGCCTTCAGAATATCTGACTTTTTGTATTGTATTATATTATATCAATTATTATATTATATTTAGTGCTGTCAAATAATTTGCATCTAACAGAAAAGATACACACAAACACGCGTTATATAAACAAAAACGTTTATGTTCGATGCGATTAATTGATTTGACAGTACCCAATTATATTAGCCTACATTATGTTATATATTAGCAATTTATACTGGAAGTGTTACTTGTCACTATTTGGATACTAAAAGTAGTAACTATCAGATAAAAACAAATATAGTAATAGTTATAGTAGTAGTACATGTATTATATTTATAGCAACGGTAACAACCCCAAACAATATCATTATTCAAGGCACACGCCTCTTGGATTTCCTTCAGAAGAAGATCGTAGGCCTATATGAGTACTATATGCTTGAAAACAGGGATCGGCCTGTTTTGTTTGTGTGTGGATGTGGATAGGATCGAGTCACACCCACTGTGACTGACTGACGCCCTCCCTCACTTCCTCATTCTGACCTAACTCACGGGCTCCTTTCCTCGCATCACATCACACATCCAAGTAAGTTTTACTTTACAATCGTTTTTTTACGTTAAAACAACAATGTATTGAGCGTTTGGCGCGTTCGTTCTGTGTTCGGTGTGACGTGTGCGTTTACAGAACGCGCGTGATACAATGTAACCATTCCGCGTTAATCCGCGTTAAAATGTCCGTCAGATGCTTGAAACCCGTCAGAAAACTCGGTCGAATGTTGTAAGTGTTCGTGGATTAAGATGTGTGTTGTTTCAGATTTTTTGAGGGCGTGTTGTCGTATAATCTGAAATATTTGGCTGCCATTTTTTTTTTCTTTAGGCAGAGAGCGATGTTGAATGGTGTGTGTAGTGTGCGATTGTCGGACTGAGAGTTAATCAGTACATGTTCAGACCTGAGATGTGTAAAAGAAAAGCTGCATTACTCCAGTAAAAGCAGGATAACCACTGATCACTGAATTAAACCACTGGTTACTAAAGCATGCAGTCACGCGAGAAAGTTAGTGAACCCTAATAATAATGTCCTATAACCAGAGAATAATAACCTAAACAAACACTATGTATTTTCTCGTCCTAAAAAAGGATATATAAAGGGGGTTTTAAATGTGTCTTGGAAAAAAAGTACCTCTTTTTCTCTATATGGGGAGTTAGACAGGTTTTTTTTTAAAGGATTTTTAAGGATCTAACATTGGGAAATGACTCAAACTTAAAATAATATTTAATTATAGGAAGGGGTTTTAACACTGATATATGACTTGATAGTCAAAAATATTTGATAGTCAAAAACGATTAAAAAACTTTACTTGATAATAAAAAAATTATTATCATATTATCATTTATTCAATTATTATATTATCATTGTATCATACACATTATATCATAGTTGATACATTGTATCATATACATTTATATCATCGTTGATGCATTGTATCATATACATTTATATCATCGTTGATACATTGTCTCATATACATTTATATGATATCAACATTTTATGGCTTATATATTATGTTGTGAGACTGAGAATATTGAGATTGTGGAAGAAAAAACAGTAATTTAATTCAGAGACTCAAACTGAGCAAAAATAAGCAATTTGACACTGATATTTATATGTACAAAACATAAGAAATTCTGATGCTTGTAATCAGTGAGATCCTTACTCTCAGAAGCTTTCACAGGGGCGGTAACTTTTCTAAAGGTTCACTTATGTGTGCATATTAAAAGGAACAAAAGTGAATGTTTTAAAAAGGTACCGCCTAAGGGACAGCTTTTGTACCCCTTTTTTTCTGAGAGTGTGTAACAGGATAGCAGACATAAAATACATAAAAATATCAGTCCTCACTCTATATCCGATGGTATTTTAATGCTTAGTTTTATGATCAAAGCTCATTACGTGTTAAATGAACCAAATTTCAGAAACTTCCCTGCTTGGCATGAAATTTTTATTTTTTTCTGAAGAAAGACAAACATAGTGATTGAATACCCAAATATTAAATGTCATGGATGAATATTTGAGTAATCCACTATTTTGCAGAAATACTTTAAATCCTTCTAAAACTAACTTTGAGACTTAATTGCAACACATTTATTTTTCTGTCAACATAAGCAAAACTCACCTGATAAACCTGCCTCTCCACACACACACTTGTTTGCTCAGTGCGATCTCACTCATCCGTGTTGGATTATTCACTCCTCACAGTCTAGGTTTCTGATCATGTGACCCAGGAGTTGTGTGTTGTGTGTTGAGACAGAGCGGCCCCAGCTCTGGGAATTATCTATCTATCTATATCCATCTATAGTACAGGAGATTTTTCAACCAAAGAGAGTGAATTATAGAAAGAGAGATGATTGTTGTGGACAACAGAATTGTCTCAGTGAGATGAATGGAGACACGCGTACAGTAGAATCACACCTGAATCATGTGCATGCCTCCAGCAGGCTATATTTATTTCACAGATAAGTGCATTGCAATTAAGATAACGTGAAATGACTTTGACATCTAGGCTACTGAAATACAGCAGATCGTTGAACTGTAGTAATTTGAAGGTTTGCCAGGTTTATTGTCCTCTGATGTTTTTTTTTTTTTTTTATCAACATCATTAATCACATTTGAGTTGCTGCTGATGATTGATATGTTCACCAGAATGACAGTGATCTGGTTTTGTTGGTGAAGACCAGTCCAGTAGCAGGTTTCTTCGCTTCACCGGTTTCACTTGAACAAAAGCGGCCCTTCCCCCACCACACACACACACACACACACACACACACTCCAGTGGCAGGAATTAACTTAGGCTCTGGGAAAAAATGCCACTGAAATAAATAAAATGCTCCCCCCAAACAAGAAAAAAGTCTTCGTGTTAGTTATTGTTTTTATATAATATTAATGTTTTTCCCTCACGTGAGCTCGTTTATATGCACAACAATACACTGATAACTCAGAGAAATCAGTTTATTAAAATAACCCGTTGTCCCAGTTTATTCAAAGCAATAGCCGGCAATGCAAGTAAAGCGCGTTTACAAGACTTTTATAGTAATATATCCGGTTCACACCAGACGCGTCAAATTCGCGCGTCAATAGTCAGGAGCGAAATTGACTGAGGCGAAATCCGAAACCCGTTGGCGGCCATCTTTTTACAGAATGGCTGATATCGATCGATCTTTTATCGAGAGAGTCACCGCTCTGTATTTGCTCTGGAGAGCAGAACAGCGGCGTAGGGGTCATCGTCGCCGTATTCGTGTCCACCGGACTCGGAGGAGAACCCAGTTTCGCGAGTTCCACCATTTGCTCCAGGTCAACGCGTCTTTTGCATAAAATCACTCGCGTCAGACGATCTATTCGCGTCTGTTGGGAACGCTGATTAGTACACTCAAAGAACGCAGGTTAATGCGTTTACATGATGGGTGAAATCGGGGTATGTGGCAAAAATAAAGCTGTGACGATCGGTTTATGTTTAAGCTGTTTATTACCCCAATAAAGGAAAACAGGTTAACGTGTTTACATAAAGTAATCGCGTACATTGTCGGCTTAAAGGGATAGTTCACTTTGAAGTTAATTTTTGATATGTTTTAGCTTACCTCAAGCCAGGGCATCCTGGAGGTGTTTTTGAGGTGTTTTTGTTTCCACAGTATTTTCAATTTTGAAAAATTTTGATATTTTTAGGTCAAACCGTTCTTGTCTGTCAGTTATATAATGCAGGTCTATGGTCACCACCTCAAAGAGCATGAACAGAGAAGTCCAGATTAAACATGATTTAATGACTCGTACATGTAAGGACACATTGATGGCCAAAGACACGAAACGATCGGTTTGTGTGAGAAAACCAACAGTATTTATATCGTTTTTACGTTTTGTAACCACAGCCACAAAGCACCCACGCCTTCAGATCACTTGGACGTGCTAAATAAATATTATAATAATATATTTCCAAACTAAATATTATTTACATGACTATGAGCAACACAGTTTCAGTTCCTTTGATGATTGAATCCGCGTTTCTGAACAAAGCATTCTAATGAATCATTGAATCATTCATTCACTCACTCACACACTCACTCCTGCTTTGTCTGTGAATAAACTCACTGGCTCTGAATTGCATAGGCTGCCTTTGGTGAATACTGCACGTTACCGAGTCTGTTCTGCTTTTGCATGTGACACTAATTTTAAAATAACCATGTAAATGTTCTCCAGGTGTCAGAGATGAGTTATCCCGGATATCCTCCCGCAGGTGGCAACTACCCCCCCGGCCCCGGCCAGTATCAACAGCCCCAGGCTGGATACCCCCCCCAACCCGGAGCATATCCTCCCCAGGCGGGATACTATCAGCCTCAGCCCGGAGCCGGATACCCCCCCGGAGCCGGATACCCCCCACAGGCCGGTGGATACCCCCCCCAGGCCGCCGGTGGATACCCAGCTGCCCCGGGAGGAGGGTACCCGCCACAGGCTGGAGGTTACCCCGCCGCCCAGCCCGGGACCTACCCCAACATGCCCCCCGCAGGTGAGTCCGGTTACATGCCGAGGCATTGTGGGACGTTTGTGTATGCAGAGATTAGAGCTACACGATTAATCGCAATCATGCAACCATGCGCGATTTGGCAAAGGCTGATATTATTTTATGTGCAGCTTGTCAGTGAAGCACGGCTGATCAGTAGTAAATGCTGCTCCTTCTGAACACTAGAGGGCGTCTTACACACACACGCCTCATATCCCTCTGAACGAGCATCAAAAAAGCATGTTATTAAATGATTAGTTTGATTAGCAACAGAAAAATGATTTGAGGACAGAATCGCAGAATCCAGTCATAAAAATTTAATTTACTGTAGAATGCGTAATGTCAGGGATTTTGGCACAGTTTGGATCATATCACGATTGTTAATTTCGTGAATTTAATGAATCCGTTAAAACGGGATCCAAAATCGTAAGAAAAAAATATTTGGGGAGGTGTAAATAGTTTCAAAGGATCCTAAAAGATGCATTTCAAATGAATCAGTTTCTGCATTTCATGCATTGTGCATATGATTGCATGATTCTTCGTGTTTGGTTGTTGTCCTGTGATTGACATTGTGTCACAACTGTTATTTATGTTGTCAGCAGGTGGATGGGGTGGGCAACCTGGATTTGGAGCTGTAAGTATCCCTCTATTTCTTTTATTGTGCATGATCAGTTATATTGTGTATTTTTAATGTTGTGTAATTAAGTGCTGGACTCTGAGATGAAACTAATCATGTGCATGATCTTCTAGCCTGGCGGAGGAATGCCTCAGGGTTACCCCGGGGTGCCAGTGCCGGGACAGCAGCCCATGCCAGGACAGCAGCCCATGCCAGGTTACCCAGGTGCCCCGGTGCCAAACCCGTCAATGCCCGGGTACGGAGGAGGCGTCCCTGCGGGACCAACGCCACCAGCCGGTCCTGCTGTCAATGTGAGAGACTGCCCGCTTTATCCGCCAACATAAACGTGTACGCTTTTGTTCGGTTTAGATTTTCACGGTTCCCAAAGTCCTGAAATTATAAAATGTTTCATAATCTAGAATTGCTTTGTCACAATGAAAATCCAGGAACAAATTGTCAAGAAAATGTATGGTCATACAATGTAAAAAAAACCCTGACATTAAAAAATATATTTCTCTGAATGTGCCTAGTTTCACGGATAATTTCCACAAGAAAGACACACACACGCACACACACAAAAACAGGAAACTGAAATGACAAAACTTGCCCTTAATGGTTTAGCAACTCACCATTGAAACAGGAAATTTGACACATAAAGTTTTTTTTTTTTTTGTAAATGCAAAATAGCTTTCACTATGCATTTACTTCCATAATATGACATATTTTGTGTGAAAATGAATATAAAATGTTTAATCATTTGCATACCGTTCAAAAGTTTGATGTTGGTTAAGTCTCCTCACCAAGGCTGCATTTTTTTTTTTAAATTGTAAAATATTATTACAATTCAAAATTGCTGCTTTTGTGAATTATATGTGAATATATAGTAAAGTGTAATTTATTCCTGTGAATTTTCAGCATCATTACTCCAGTCTTCAGTGTCACATGATCCTTCAGATTATGATTATGATTATCATCAATGTTGAAATCAGTTTAATATTTTTGTGCAAACTATCATAATTTTGTTTTTTCAGTATTCTTTGATGGACAGAAAGTTCAAAAGAACACAATTTATTTGAAATAAAAAAATCTTTTGTAATATTATAATTGTCTTCACTGTCACTTTGTCTATGTAATGCATCCTTGCTGAATAAAATTATTAATTTCTTTAAAAGAAAAACCTGCCCCCAAACTTTTGAACGGTAGTGTGTGTGTATTTACAGTATAAACTATATAGTGTGTGTGTATTTATTTCACTACATGAAAACAAGGAAAAATATTTAAATTTGAATTTAAAAAAAAAATGTTAATAAGTAAAATCATAATCAATCGCAGAAAATAGACATGCATGGGGATAAAAGCTATAAGAAGGAATATAACGCATTAATAAAAAATAGTTTTTAAAAATAGTATAACGCATTAATAAAAAATAGTTAAATTGAAATATAATACGATACAATCATACAAATATAGAAAATACACAATAGAGAGAACTATGCATATACAGATATGCCATTTCCGGATTTAAGAATGTAAACCATTAAATTACCATTAAACAAAAATAAATGTACTGATTTGCACTGTTTCCTGTGATGTGTGTGTTCAGAAGGGATACCGTGGTTCCATCAAGGACTTTCCCGGGGCCGACCCTCTCAAAGATGTCGAGGTGTTACGGAAAGCCATGAAGGGCTTCGGTGAGAAGAAATTGATCGACTTTACAAAAACTTTACATACCGTCACATCTTTAAATACAGAACAGTGACTGGATGTGTTTCTGCTCACAGGAACCGATGAGAACGCCATTGTCGAGCTTCTTGGCAGTCGAACCATCAAGCAGCGTGTGCCGTTGTTGGCGGCGTACAAAACCACCTACGGCAAGGTGAACACATGAGGAACTAAGCATCAGATTAAAGTCAAAGAGCTGCCATTGTGGGTTCTTGTGTGTAACTTTGGATTCTTAATGACGTTTTCCAGGATCTGGTTAAGGACCTGAAGTCAGAGCTGACGGGAAACTTTGAAGATTTGGTGCTGAACATGCTGAAGTCTCCTGCACAACTCGATGCCTATGAACTAAAGCAGGCCATTGCGGTGAGGTTTTATTTTGCCCTTGATTTTCGGGGAGCCTAAGCCCGTCCCCTCCGCTTCCGGGACCTTATTTCGGAAAAAATATGTATGGTAGTCAATGGCGAGAGACAGCTTATCTTTTATTCCGTCTGAACTGTGCCCTGAATTACACATATGATGGTTGTCAATTTAAAAGATAATTCTGAAAAGTCAAGAAAGTCGCAGTTTGTCATGAAACAGAAGAGTAACATTTAGTTCAATGTGAAAATCGCTCAATGAACTACATCTCTCAGAAGCGAAACGCCGAGCGAGATCCGCTGGTCGTGTGTATGTGTGCAGTCTGGTACAACACACTCAGGCATGACGGCGTAATGTTATGATTATAACGCAAGACTATAGAAACAATTACAGACGTTAGCTTCAGTAGAGTTAGCTTCAGTAGAGTTAGCTTCAGTAGCTTCGGTAGAGTTAGCTTCGGTAGAGTTAGCTTCGGTAGAGTTAGCTTCGGTAAAGTTAGCTTCAGTAGAGTTAGCTTCAGTAAAGTTAGCTTCAGTAGAGTTAGCTTCAGTAGAGTTAGCTTTGGTAGAGTTAGCTTCGGTAGAGTTAGCTTCAGTAGAGTTAGCTTCAGTAGCTTCGGTAGAGTTAGCTTCGGTAGAGTTAGCTTCGGTAAAGTTAGCTTCAGTAGAGTTAGCTTCAGTAAAGTTAGCTTCAGTAGAGTTAGCTTCAGTAGAGTTAGCTTTGGTAGAGTTAGCTTCGGTAGAGTTAGCTTCAGTAGAGTTAGCTTCAGTAGAGTTAGCTTCAGTAGAGATAGCTTCGGTAGAGTTAGCCTCAGTAGAGTTAGCTTCAGTCGAGTTAGCTTCCGTAGAGTTAGCTTTAGTAGAGTTAGCTTCGGTAGAGTTAGCCTCAGTAGAGTTAGCTTCAGTAGAGTTAGCTTCAGTAAAGTTAGCTTCAGTAGAGTTAGCTTCAGTAAAGTTAGCTTCAGTAGAGTTAGCTTCGGTAGAGTTAGCTTCGGTAGAGTTAGCTTCGGTAGAGTTAGCTTCAGTAGAGTTAGCTTCAGTAGAGTTAGCTTCCGTAGAGTTAGCTTCCGTAGAGTTAGCTTCGGTAGAGTTAGCTTCAGTAAAGTTAGCTTCAGTAGAGTTAGCTTCAGTAAAGTTAGCTTCGGTAGAGTTAGCTTCAGTAGAGTTAGCTTTGGTAAAGTTAGCTTTGGTAGAGTTAGCTTCAGTAGAGTTAGCTTCCGTAGAGTTAGCTTCCGTAGAGTTAGCTTCGGTAGAGTTAACTTCGGTAGAGTTAGCTTCAGTAGAGTTAGCTTCAGTAGAGTTAGCTTCGGTAGAGTTAGCCTCAGTAGAGTTAGCTTCAGTAGAGTTAGCTTCAGTAAAGTTAGCTTCAGTAGAGTTAGCTTCAGTAAAGTTAGCTTCAGTAGAGTTAGCTTCAGTAGAGTTAGCTTCGGTAGAGTTAGCTTCGGTAGAGTTAGCTTCAGTAGAGTTAGCTTCGGTAGAGTTAGCTTCCGTAGAGTTAGCTTCCGTAGAGTTAGCTTCGGTAGAGTTAGCTTCAGTAAAGTTAGCTTCAGTAGAGTTAGCTTCAGTAAAGTTAGCTTCGGTAGAGTTAGCTTCAGTAGAGTTAGCTTTGGTAAAGTTAGCTTCGGTAGAGTTAGCTTCAGTAGCTTCAGTAGAATTAGCTTCAGTAGAGTTAGCTTCGGTAGAGTTAGCTTCAGTAGAGTTATCTTCAGTAAAGTTAGCTTCAGTAAAGTTAGCTTCAGTAGAATTAGCTTCAGTAAAGTTAGCTTCAGTAAAGTTAGCGTCAGGAAAGTTAGCTTCAGTGGAGTTAGCTTCAGTAGAGTTAGCGTCAGCAGAGTTAGCTTAGTTAGCTTCAGTAGAGTTAGCGTCAGCAGAGTTAGCTTAGTTAGCTTCAGTAGAGTTAGCTTCGTTGAGAGAAAACGTCCACCTTTGGGGTTTGTAGTCTTTACGTATTTTCACAGTCTTACACCTCAACAGTTTTACATCAAACTGTGACTTTCTTGACTTTAAAATATATATTTCAAATCATATGTGTAATTCAGGGCACAAATCCAACTAGATCAAAATATTTGTTGTCTGTCGCCATTGACTACCATACAAAATTTCCGAAATAAGGACCCATGGTCGACCGGAAGGGGAGGGGCTTATGCTCTCTATTGAGATACTAGATATATTGGTACGGTATTTAAAGTTGGCATGAAATGATAAGTTGCGCTAGTTTTTTCTTTCCTATTGTATCTGAAATGGCTTCTTGAACAAGAACAAATGTGGGCGGGGCTTGGCTTTGTTCGTGGGGAATTGATTAGATGGTTGTGGTTTGCTATTGGTGGATTTCATGTGAGTGACAGGTTGCCCCGCCCTCGTCGAGGTTAAGT
>NW_024121103.1:409604-472104 GCF_016745375.1 Pimephales promelas
CTGGTTAAATGTATTATTGCTAATCATATTTAAAGTATTCCTCTGTGTAGAATATGAAGTAATGTTTTTTTTTTTGATCAAATTTTTAATTATTTTTCTTTAAAGAGCCATTCAAACAGATATGTACAGGCCACAGAAATAGAATAGAGATATATGTACATATACATATACAATATCTATACACAGACACATGCACGCACACATCAAACATTTGTGTACATACCTAAACATAAGCATATATAATGAATATATAGGTAACAAAATTTAAAAATAAAACAAATTATTTATAAAAAATATATATATATATATATATGAAGTAATGTTTAGTTTAAGTCCCTTCTGTGCTGTTTTTCAGTGAAGTGCATTAAAAACACTCCTGCCTATTTTGCTGAGCGTCTCCACAAGGCCATGCAGGTAAAGAATATGATGATAAATATACATATATGAAGGCATATTTTGCTATGATAATGTATGTCTGGGGTCATCGGAAGCATATATTTGTGGCTTATTTTTATGTTTTCTTAGCATTATATATTGTACATGTACTTGATGATGATGTTTTTCTTTGGTTTAGGGTGCGGGCACCAAAGACAGGACTCTGATCCGCATCATGGTGTCCCGCGCTGAGGTGGACATGTTGGATATCAGACAGGAGTATCTGCGCCTGTACGGGAAGTCACTCTACACTCACATCTCTGTAAGTCTCACACACTGCATTTATCCTTATGCTTTATTCAGAAGAGGTTCATACACTACAGATCAAGAGTTTACAATAATTCTGTATTTTTTTTAAATAAAAGTCTCTTCTGCTGCATTTATTTGAGTAAAAAAACAGTAATATTGTGAAACGTATTTATAATTCATGTGAATATATTGTAAAGTGTAATTTATTCCTGTGATTTTCAGCATTATTACTCCAGTCTTCAGTGTCACATGATCCTTCAGAAATCACTCTAATGTGATGATTTGGTGCTCAAGATCCATTTATGATTATTTTGATCATCATATTAGAGTGATTTGTGAAGGATCATGTGACACTGAAGACTGGAGTAATGATGCTGAAAATTCACAGGAATAAATTACACTTTGCTATATATTCACAAAGAAAACAGATATTTTAAATTGCGATATTATTTCACAATTTCTGATCAAATAAATTCAGCCATAAAATACTTCTTTAAAAAAAACAATATTTATTTTTATAGTCATTTAATTTTAGGAGGTCACAATTAATGAGCAAATTAAAGAGTTTATTTGTCTTGTAGCTAAAAATAGATTATTATGAATATATCACACTGGTATAAACACAAGTATTGATCATCAGGGAGACACGTCTGGTGATTACAAGAAGCTGTTGCTGAAGCTGTGTGGAGGAAGTGACTGAAGATCCAGGACGACAGACACCGTGCCATCACGACTGGATATGTGGCGTTATCATATTAATCTTGCCCATATATAAATATATATATATATATATTAATATGTCAGATAGTAGTGTCTTGTTAACTAATACAGTAATCTCTCTCTTCACAGCTTTATAAAGTTTACAGCCAAAATAGCATTTCATTTGTGCCTTAGAGACAACATTAATATTATTATTATAATATAGTTTATTATTTGTTTTGCTATCTAATCAGACTATGCATGATATCTAGAAATTATAAATATATATATATTGTAACTGATGCATCAATATATACATGTAGTGTCTTCAGTAACTGATGCCAAAGGGGAATCAGAACCTGTGATTGTCGTTCGCAACCAAAAACACAATCTGTACAATCCGAACATCATCACTGAACTCTCAAATGCCTTGAAGTACTGAAATATACGCCATAGTTTTTATATAGTGAGCTATTCAAGAGTTCTCTGAGGAAGAGCTAAGTGTCAATCATCATGAAGGTCTCTGGGTGCAGCTCATGTCATATTTCACCCTAAAAACAAGAAATTAATTTTGCTAAAGCCTATTTTATAAACATTACGATTCTGACGTTTTTTTTCCCTATGACAATTAGGCAAGTTTTCCCCCTACATTTCCATGTCTAACGCATCTACACTTTTGTAGTAATTCTCATTATTGTTTAGCGAGTCTTAGTACTGAAACACAATATTTTTTTAGCATTTTTTTAGTAATAAATATAAAAATCATACAATTTGAATGTTCTTTTACAATTTAAAATAATATTTTCGCAACATGGAAATGCATATTCATAGACAGATAATTTCTTATTCATGCTAAATTTAATGTTGTATTTCCTCTATATGCGTTTGGGGTGAAATATGAGCAGTTTTGTGAGCACGTGTTGTTGTTTAGCATGAATCTGTTTATGTTTTGCTGCTGCGGTAGAGGGCAGTAAAGTGACCACTCTTCATCTTGATAATCACTAGTTAAAAAGGATACTCTTGTGCTGTTTATTAACATGAAGACTCCTTTTTTCAGGGATTTACTAGTATGTTCACTCAGCCAACTAATCTCGTCTAATAACATGTGTCTGTTTAATAAAAACACTTTGTGAATGACTAAGAGAACTACTTTTCTTACTTTGGATTGATTAATTGCTGTGTTTTGGGTAACAGTTTGCAAAATGTCCCATTAATTAACGCACCAACTAACAATAAGAAATACAGTCAGTACTTATTAATCTTCGTTAATAAAAATGCGACTGTCACTGTTTATTGTTTGTTCATGTTTGCTCAGGTCCATGTTAATCAATAGCTACAACTCTTGATTTTTAGTAATATATCCGTAAATGTTGAAATTCATCTTTAGTAAGATTAATACATTCTTAATAAGAAGTATTTTTTCCATAGTTCATGTTACAAGGTACACTCCAAACCCCTCAGGTGATAAAGAAACAAAACTGCATTTTGCGGAAGAACATTGGTTTAGTTGTGCTTCGTCTCTGCGTGACTGCGGATGAATATTATTATCCTACTCATAACACATTCACTATTAGGATAGTTTTGAAAGGATCTCAAGCTGACCAGCGGAAGACTTTACTTTACTGACAAAAAGAAGTAAAGGAAGATCTCGTGACACAAAACCTCTGTCACTCCCACACCAGACATGCGTCAAAGCAACGAATAATGGGCTATATGCACGCATAAGTTCCGCATTTGACGCAAGGATGCTCGTCCATTTCCGGTTGTGTAGATTAAAGCGGAGGAAAACCGGAGAAAACGGGATTATGGCAGAGTCTTCAATATTTACTGTCCTCCCGTCTTTGAAACGAAACGTACATACGTTTAGATGTAATTTTATATATAGTTATGTTTATTTAATATAATTTTAAAAAGAAGCATAAACACAACGAGGGGTGTCTGTTTTATCTGTTTTTGTGACTAACGTTTCATTAGTATAACCATGGAGTATAAAATTCAATATAAATTCTCGGTATTGCATTGGACTCTATATGATCGGCGGAAGTTATCGAGCATCCTTAATCCTTCACCGGAAATAACGCCGTGCATAGAGCCCATTCTCTCTGTTTACGGATATGACGAGCACGCAAAGGCGAGCGACATATGCACGCAGTTTCCCGCGAAAACCACCCCGACATCTCTTTAATAAACACTAATAAGCTTACGGGTAAGACAAAAACACCTTTTAGAATAATCATTGATGATGCATGTGTAGAGTATCATTATTTATATTTTGTTAATTTTGAACTAAACGTTACCTTTAACTAATTTATGGAGCCTTATTGTAAAGTTGCCATGTTTTTTTTTTATGTGTGCTTGCTTATATAAAAGTGCAAGCTGTTGCAGTGTGCGCTTGCAAGTGACTAAAAATAGTTTGAATTTGCATTTCAAAAGCACTTTCATCCATGCAAAGCATAAAAAAGAAGGATAACATTTTCATTCATTCATTTTTCAGGTCATCTCCATCCATTATCAGCGTATAAACCCAATGTCGATGTTCTCTCTGTTGTTACCAGTGGGTGAAACAAGTGATTTGATTGGACAAACAGGTCTAGAGTTCATGACCTTCCATATGTGTGTGTGTGTGCTCCATTAGTGTACATGGACATCATCTGTGTGTGTTGGCTATAATCATTTGAATTCATTTGCCTGATACAATTCCAAATGCCATCTGCGATCAGACATATATTCAGTCTTTTTTGATCGCTGTTATCTGGGTTTTATATGGAGATTAAATCTGTAATCTGAGTTTCAGATTTAAACATTCAATACACACATTGAGCTCAGGCTTTAGCTTAATATAATATTAATATAATCAACAAATCCTCTCAAATCTCTGCCTCCGTTTACAGTGGCGGCGGGGATTTAGATGAATGCACCGTGAATGATGCAATACAGTTCAAACTACAGTTTTAAAAGGGGAAAGAAAAGTTTAATCGAGTTGCCAGATCGAGAGAGTTGTAGGCAAGTTGTCACATCCTTTAAGCTTTCGTAAATTGATTTGGTTTGATAACAACAATGGTTTAATATAAATATAACATTTTAAACTAGTGCTTTTTGTAAGTTGGCAACATGTTTTTAATACAAATGTTTGTGCTGTTTTATAATTATTTTTCTGCAAGCTTTTAAATAGCCTATATAGTACAGACATTGAAATTGATATTTAAACTGAGAAGTATTCGCTGGAGTAATGAGTGTGACAACTAGCCCCGGTGTCGCCATGTTTGTTGGGATTTGTTGCTTCCAGCAGTGCTAAAGCTAATAAAAGTCCTCTCAGATGAGTACGGCTGGGAGTCAAGACTCCGTTGAGTTTCCAAATTAAACACCCGGTGAGATTGTGAGGTTATGTAATCACTAAACACGATCACGTGACATGAGTACTGCTCCTTTCAGGTCCTCATCTCACATGTGTCAGGCTGTTTTATCTCAGACTTGAGCTCATATTACACCTGGATCAATCCTGCTATGAGCTAAACTACATTCTCATGTCCCTTCATGGAAATCATTTCTTTACTTGGGTTTGAGTGGATGTTCAGTTTTTACTGTACATGCTGTGCTACACAATGAACTTCAACAATCAAAAACTGATCATTTATGGAAATCAATCAAATCCTTAATTGAAACTTAAACATTCAGGATTTTTTTTTTTAAATGGGTGATACATTTCCCATGTCCTCAATATCACATTCAAACCCATTAGTCTTTTATTTAGTAAAATCACAGTTACTTAATGACATCGTCTGACAGGAAAGTGACATCATTTTGGAGGGAAATCAGCAGCAGCACAAACATCATCAGTAAGAATTTGATGGATTCAATGAGGTTTTGTGTTGTTTGTTGATTTGTGTCGCTCTATTTGATCAAAGTACGTGGATCAGTCTGATAATATCAAAGATAACAGTTTTGAAATATATTTTGAAAGTTAAAAATATTTAAAAAAACTAGCGTATGCTAACTATCAATTTCATCCTGTTAATTGAAGTTATATTAAGTGAATGTAAGTTAAAATCTGTTTATTAAAACACTTAATTTTGCTGTAAATGCAATGCTTATTTTATTGTATGTGTTTTCTGTGGACAAGTGAGTGTGTAATTACACAACACCAGAGTTAATAATGGAAAATCAAATGTTATCTAAATATCATATTCTGCTTTGTGGACTTTACTGTTTAAGTAAAAAATAAAATGCCAAATAACCTTGGCAACAGGTGAGCAATGGTTGTTTTATTTTCTCAGCTTTATCTTATATGATTTGTGGATTTTTAACACCAAGATTCTTGGTTAACATTAACATATACATGACTATACACTTTTCCACCATTTTTAAATACATTTGTTAACTTAATGAGTTTTGTGCACTAAAAATGTTTTAAAACAATTTGTTTTAGGCTACATGAATTATAGCATGTCACACCACACCACAGGTCAGTCCTGAATGAAATTTAAATGTATAATAATCAGGCATTTAATGCTTATATTCAGCCAGTTTTATAGAGATGACATCATTATCTAAGAGTTGACGAATACAGGAAAAGCATAAAAGAAAAAAACAACAACATGAAAGTGTTTTGTTACTTTGTACTCATCTGTTAATAATGAAATAATCTCGCCAGTGAACGCCTAGGTGTTTTATCGGAAGCCCCGCCCCTCACTTGTTCCCCTCCCATTTAACCGCTTTGAGTGGCATGTAGCAGCCACGCCCCTTTCTCGTTCCCCTCTTGTTGAACCGGTTTGATTGGCAGGCGGGAGCCCCGCCCCATCCTCAGTGCCCCTCCCTCTGCTAGGCTTTGATTGGCAGATGATAGCAGCTGCGGAGTTGTGGAGTCATGGCGGAGCTCCGCCGCACCTCTGATCATTGGAGTTACGGCGAGAATTAGTGATAAACTGTCAAACTTTCTAACAAATTTAAAATGATCGAAAGTGAGTTAAAGTTACGAGCGCCGTCAAACCACCGCCAATCGATTTGAAACCGAGAACTGGCAAAGATGTGAGACTCTCCGGAGCTGAAGAAGAAGAAGAAGAAGAAAAACCGTTGGAGTCTCTCCTAAAGTCGCAAAGATGGCTTCTTGCTTCTTTCAATCTCACACAAAAAACTCTTTAACAGGAGCGTCGTTGTTTTCAGCGCTTTGTGTCGTTCTGTAGCGGGCGGACCGGACCGGGTGTGATGGATCCCAAGCACAAAGAGTTGTTAGAGCAGTGCCAGGAAAAGTTGTCGGAGTCCGTCACAGATGTGGACCGGGTTCTGGAGCTGCTGGCCCAGTCAGGGAGTCTGAGCCCGGCCGAGCGAGCGGAGCTCGACAGAAACTGCTCCAGCTCCGCCGAGAAGGTCCATCTGCTCCTCAAGACTCTGGTGGAGAAGAAGGAGAGGGATCACTTCCAGGAGTTCTGCTGGGCTCTGGAGAAAACCCACCCGGTGCTGCTCAGCGCTCTGCTGCCTGCGAACAACCACAACAACACGGGTAACGTTACGCACATCCACTGGGACAACGGTTTACAACACAACACTCCTCCAGTCAGGGTTACTAGTCAAAACACCTCAGTTTAGTTTGTTGTCATTCCAGCATTATACCCAGAGAAGTGTTATTTAACCTGGTTACACACAGGAACAACGATACAAGAACTCATTTTCAACATATAGAAACACTAGGGACATTTACATTCATGTTTGAGTATAATAATATATGCCACAATTTGAATATTTAATAACGTTTTTATTCTTTAGGTAGCTTACTTTTTTGCAATTTTTGAGTATAGATATTCATAATGGTCTCAGTATGAATACAATACCAGTGAAAAGTCACTATTTCATTTTTTTGTTGTTGTAAGAAGTCTCTTACGCTCATCAAGGCTGCATTTATTACAATTTAATATACATGAAAAGTTAAAAAGAACAACATATATTCAAAATAGAAATATTTCCAACAATATCAATCTTTGTCTCCAAACTTTTGAACGGTACTGAATGTGTATTGTTTCAAAAGATTTCTATTTGTTCTTTTTAACTTTTTATTCATCAACTTTCACAACTGTTTCCAGCATTGATAATAAATCAGCATGTTATAATGATTTCTGAAGGATCATGTGACACTGACTACAACAATAATGATGAATAAATTACATTTTACTATATATTCACAATAGAAATCAGCTCATTTTATTTTTATTGCGATTAATATTTTGATCAAATAAATACAGGCTTGATGAGCAGAAGAGACTTCTCTTCAAAAACATTAAAAATGTTTCCAAACTTTTGACCAGTACTGCATGCACCATAAAAGCTGCATGCATAATCATTATGTGCATAACTAGTTTTAGCTTGTCACATTACTGTCAGGGGATGTAGTAATATTTGGTGGTAGTGTGTGTATTAATGTCTAGTTTTTGTTGACCGTATGAGAAATGGTTTGCGCTGGACAGATGCTGAGATGTTCAGCTGATGCATGTCCTTATAGAAAACACAGATCCGTCGCAGCCGGTGATGAGTAAAGCGTTACAAAGCTGTTGTGTGAATCTGCCTTGCAAAACGTCGTACAGTAAATGTGTTACAGATGTTCCTCAGATTCCTGCGGCCAAAAAAACTCATCAGACATGCAGGGATTTTGCCATAAGCCAGAAATAGCTGCAGTCTATAAAATAATGCAGCTTAAACCTGGATCAAATAACATTACCTAGAAAGCCATTAAAGCCCCGTTACAGGAATCTGATTGGATGACACACATGTGTGAGTGATATTGGACCAGGGCAGCCGTTCCAGACTGAGGGGAAGAGTCGCTTCGAGTCTGTCTGTTAAATAGAGCATCTATGATGGTGGGCAATATAAAGCACAGCTGGGTTCTGTTGGGTTTGTTTAGCTTGATTTATCACAGAGTCTCTGATCAGTTCCTCTCATGACTCTAGGCTGTTTTTAATCGTGCTACGAATAAATAAATAGGCTCCTGACTCCTGAATAGTGGTGTAACGACACCCTCATATCACGATACTCGACTCACGATACGATATTATTGCGATACTCCGAGACATATGATAAAATGTAAATGCTAAATTATACATTGTGCGTGTACATGAATAGGCTTGGACTTGGTGCTGAAACCCAAAGCACAGGACAATAGAGACACCAGAATAACAATATTTCACTCTTTCACTGACTAGATGTATTTAAAATAATATACGCCACTTTGTAACATAAAACATTTGGCATTATCAGAAGAACCCACAAATATTGCATTATAATACATAATACTCAACATTATATACAGCAGTTTAATGTAGTATTGACACTAAAACTTTGTAAACTTGAATTTTTTTCTTACACAGTAATTTTTATTTAGGTGAATAAAACAAAATGCATAATATTGCCACTATCCACGATACATTTTGTTGCATTTTGTTGCGATCTATTGTGACACCCCTATTCCTGAGTGATTGTGTCCATAATAGGCCAGCTGACCGACCGCCTCACTTATATAAAACCCCTATAGAACGTGACCGCAGGCGCAGGCACAGATCCCCATTGATTTTTAGTGATAACATAAAGAGCTTTCAAAGCAGATGTGTCATGAGATCTGAGGTTAAGTGAGAGGTTATTAAAACATGTTTAATAATTCAATTCTTGGGTAAAACTACACTGCATAATTGAGGACAAAGCAGCAATATATGTATATATATATATATATATATATATATATATATATATATATATATATACATATACTTTTTATATTTGTTATTGATTATACATTTAATCTGCGCAATTAATAGATTCCTAACTCATATGAACTAATAATGAACAATGCATTTTACAGCATTTTTGTTAGTTAAATAAAAATGTTCGCATTAGTACACAGTGCACAGGGCTTACAGGTGGAACTCGAAAACTTAGAATATTGTGCAAAAGTTAATAATTTTGATGATTATGGATTACAGCTTATGAAAACCCCAAATTTAGAATCTCAGAAAATTAGAATATTACATAAAATCAATAAAAAAAAGGATTTTAAATACTGTAATGTCTGCCCATATCATGCATATGTATGTAGTTATATATACATTTATTAGTTTCATCTTTTAATTTGAATTACTGAAATACATAATGCATGATATTCAAATTTTTCGAGTTCCACCTGTATATTAAAGGCACTCTATGTAAGATTTTTGGATCAAAGTTTCCCAAAGCCACTAGAACAATGTTATATATTTTGACTTGTGTACTTACATTATCCCAAATGTTTCTAAGAATGTTTAAATCCAGGGAAATAAGCAGTTTTAACCAGGACACGCCTATCAATGACATCATACCCGCGTCACCCTCGATTTCCAGTTTTATTTTGTAGAAACCATAGAAAGACGCTTTAATATATTATGTTATGTGCGTTTTTATCCAGCTGAAAATGCCGTGCTTTTGGCGCTTGAGAGCGTTTTGGTAGTGCAGTGTTTTTCCGTTGAGACGTTTTGTTGCTATGATACAGAATATCCGCAGCACAGTTTACTTGTAACTGATTTCGCTGATAAATTATTTCATACAAAAAAAATTAATTTTCATCCATTTTGTTGGGTTAGCTCTGGTGGGTGATGTCGTTGTACAGTAAGAATGTTGTGACAGTTGGTCGATGTGGTATTAGTCCCGCCCCTCCTCCACTGTGATTGGACGGCTGGGTAAAAAGTGACAGTGATGAGCGCTGCGTTTTATCCAAAGTTGAACATTTTTCAACTCTCGGCGACCAGTAAAAAACGCCGGGTGTTCGGTGCTTAAATGCTCAGCGCCTCGTTACGCTCATGGCGTTTAAAAAACGTGGCGCTCACATTGAAAACAATTGAAAACATACGCCAGGCACGTGGAAAAACGCTTTGGTGGACACACCTCACACACACATGACCGGAAGAAGCATCAGCGGCGTCTGTGTTATGATCAAATCTCCTTGGTTCTCGTGCTCGTCTTTTATTAACGGCTTCGTTCTGATCCAACGGCTTTTGTAACGTTAATAAATCTACATGATGATATTCTCCACCGGCTGTAGAGGTGAAACGACTATTCCCATTATTCAGCGACATCAAGACGTCATCAAGCTACGCCTTTGTTTTAAATAAACGACCCCTAGTGGTGAAAACTTACATAGTAGAGCTCGACCAATAAAGGATTTTGAAGGCCGATACAAATATTTTTTGGTTTTAAAATCCGATATTCCGATATATCGGCCGATATTTTTTTTTTCAGAAATGTGCAACAAAACATTAACAGATTTCCCAATAGTTATTTGTAGTTATTTATGAGTTTTAACTAAAATAATATGATAATGCATTTTATAAAGAAACTTGTTTCTTTTATTGTCACAACAGAACAGACTGATGATAGTGGCATTAGCTAGCTTTGTGGTTAGCTAGTCTGTGATGAGCCTTAATTTAGCAATGGATAACGTCATTCTGCAAATTGTAAAACATACATTTTCACTATAACAGACCAAGGAGAGATGATACGTCTCATTGCTATAACTCTCACGTGCTATTAAAGAAATACTTCAGTCACGTTGTCAAAAGTTAAAAGGACAGTCAGTCAACTACACTGTAATAACGTAACGTAATTATTACTAGCTAATCCCGCTTCACTCTCGGCTTATTTAACAGCAGCAAAACTGGACATGATAGTCACAAATTTTGTCGCTTATTTGAGTTTAGAGAACTGATGCGGATGTTCTTTTAATTGTTATTCAAGCAATGTATGTATCGTGACCAACTCAACGAGTGTTGCCAACAGGAACGGTGTAGAGTGCCCTCTGGTGGACAAACTATACAACTCCAACACTCATGACATGGTTCAAGCGTGTTTCGTCCGTTTTTATTTTATTTTTGAAATATTCATTTATCGGTCTTCATAACTGCCGATACCGATAGTTTGGAAAATGCCTAATATCGGCCGATAATATCGGCTGCCGATTTATCGGTCTGGCTCTATTACATAGTGTGCCTTTAACAGACAATGTTTAATTTGTTAATGTTGAGATTAACATTAAATGCTATTCAACTACTGTTCATTGTTAGGTAATTAATGTTAACAAATGAAACCTTGTAAATTGTTGACCATTATGCAGTTATGTGATTTGTAGTTGTTTGTAATGCTGTGGTGCTTCGGTCATATAGAGCGCATTAGTCTCGGCTGAGGAAGATGACCTGTAATGAAGTGTGTGTGTGATGAGCCGTCATGACTCTGTCCAGTTGGTGATGTGGAGGAGTCAGTTTCTCAGGGCTGTGAGTAATGAAGGACACTGAGATTCTACCCAGCATGCAGTCTGGCACACATAGAGAGGGCTCAACAGATTGAGCGCCTTTCACTGTCAGGTCCAAGTTTCCGTTGTCCGGCTCACAGCTGTGTGTGTGTGTGTGTGTGTGAGAGAGAATTCAAGAGAAGTCCAGTTTAGGGTCTGTACTTTGCCAAGCTTCATGCACTCTGTTTAAATGCCAAACTACACACACACACACACACTCTCCTCTCACGCACACACACTTTTGTTAAAAATATTTTACGTTTTTTAAATTTTAGTTTAATTTTTAGTGATTTTGTCATGTGATCTTTGTCATTTTTATTAGTGTACTTTAGTTGATGGTTATATTTTAGCACTTCAGCATAAACATATTTCAGTTTTTCGTTTGATAGTTTATTTCAGCTGTATTTAAATATTTTTTTAACTTTATTTTAGTTTTTAGTTTACGAAAACAACATTGATTAACTAATTACATTTATTTCATTTTTTTTTTTAACTTCAAAACAGGGCAGAGCTTTTGCTAGTGAAATTGCTACTGAGAACCGTGACATTTGTACTGGTATTGGAAGCGACTGCTGAAATGTTGGTATGTTGACACTATCTGCGTGCGTCCGTCATATGTTTAGAAACCAGTTTGAGTCGTTGATCTTTTGCGCAGGTTCAGGACCACTTCTGTCTGCTTGTTGACCCAGTTCCCATCAGCCTCTGTGTGGATCCGTCGCTATAGTAACGCTGAGCCTTGTCACATCTCACAAACGTGACGATTGTCATTAACTTCAGGTGTTAATTAACTCTCATGTATTAATTATTTCTCATCATGGCCATGGGTGTGTTTTACTGTTGTGCATTCAGTGCTCGTTTCTCTTTCCATCACCATCCCTTACAAAACAGCTGGAGTGCCATATTTAGGGATGGGCAATGATTAATCACGATTAATCGCATCCAAAATAAAAGTTTGTGTTTACATAATATATGTGCATGTAGTGTGTATAATTAATTTGTATATATAAATACACACACGTGCATGTATATATTTAAGAAATATTTGCATGTATATACTTTCTATATATTTATGAATAATTAATATTATATATAAATATAAATATTTGACATATTAATAACACATTTTTATTAAAAATATACATGCATGTCACATGTGTGGGTATTTATATATACAAATTAATTATGCACACTACACACACATATATTATGTAAACACAAACTTTTATTTTGGATGCGATTAATCGCGATTAATCATTGCCCATCCCTAGCCATAATGCAGTTATAGTGTAATATGTAATTATATCGTCCTGAATGTATTGTAATATTTTGTTGTATTTCCCGTGTGTGTGAATGAGACTTGATTTAGCTTGTTCAGTCGCGGTCTTATGGGTGTCAGCAGGTGGACGGCGCATCAGATCGGATCAGGACGTGTCTGGATAAACTCAAGACAGACAAAACTTTACAGATGTGCAAAGTTTATGATGTTCTTTCCTTTGCAGAACACAAAAAAAAGATTTTTAAAGACTGTTTTTGTCTGTACAATGGACCCTTGTCATCATAATGGGCTAAACGTCTGTGCAGTACATGTGCCCGCCCACTTTTTCAGCAGCGTTATATACAGAAGTATTTTCCATTCGTATTTTTTCCATTAGTTTTCTCAAGTTTTCAGGAGGATCACAAAATCTTTGATTTGAAGGAAAAAAGTTTAACAGTGAAAAAAAGACTTGGTGAGGGGAAACAACTTCAATCCCATGAGGCATTGCAAACAGCATAATCAAATTGAAAGTAATGGAGAAATATAAAATTACCCATTTAAAAATGTCGATTATATATATAAAACAATAGATTTTAAGTTAATTGCAAAATATGGATATATTATATTTATATCACATCTTTCTTGTTTTGACTCTCCGATTGTTGGAATGCTCTACAGCATCATGGGTAATGCAGATTTTCACCATGAATTCCACTGTTTAACATAACATTTTTATACATAAGTTGAAAAAAATGTAAGCTAACGGCTTCAGCAGAAGCAAAGACCATCAATGATTTGCCATTATTGCGCTCTATAGTGCTGAATTAAAAAGAGTTTCCATTTGTTTTAATAGTAAAATACAAAAATAGTAGGGATGCACGATATCAGCCACCATATCGGTATCTGCCAATATCTATGTTTATTTTTAATGTTACACTTTATTTTAAGGTGTCATTGTTGCAGTGTAAGTATTTACTGAGTAATATTAATTAACATGTACATACTATAGGGTTAGAGTCTGTTAGGATTAGGGTTTGATTTAGGGTTAGTTGCATTTAATTATGCATAATTTACTGTTATTGCTATGGACACTGTAAAATAAAGTGTTGCCCTCCAAAAAAAAAAAAAATATACATACATATATATATATATATATATATATGAAATCTATCAGGTGTAACTCTTGAGTGTGTCCAAGACTGAGAATTCAGACTGAGATGCAGCCGGACTGAACAGATGCTCTCATTCTCACTTCATCCACTCAGTGACAATACAGTAAGTGTTGATGTGTGTTTGTGTGTGTGTGTGTGTGTTCCAGGATCCACGTGCAGCGTCCTGTCTGCGATGCCGTCGGACTCGGAGAGCAGCAGTTCTCTTAGCAGCGTTGGTGAGTCCTTTGTGTGTGTGTGTGTGTGTTTGTTAGTCATGGCTATCTTCAGCATTTTGGAACTTGAAATTATTTCCTAGAAATAATGTAAAAAATCTTAATGCTCCTAAAATAGGCTTAATTTGTCTTGTAAATATATATTATAATTATGAATCTTTTGATTTTTGAATTTTTATTAAAATTTGAATTTTTTTTTTTAATTATTCTTGTATTTATTTATTTATTTTTTACCCTGACCTTTATGACTTAAAATAATTTGAAAGTTTGTTACTTATTTTTGGTTTAAAATAGCAAAAGGCTTTTATGTAATTTTCTTAATCAGATTTCTAAGTTTACACTAAAGTTCAAAAGTGGGGTCAGTGATAATAAATACATTTATTAAAAGTAACAAATACATTTTTCACATAAACACTGTTCATTTTAACTTTCTGTTAATCAAAAAAAATAAAATGTATCAGTTTCCTCAAAAATATGAACTGTTTTCAACACTGATAATAATCATAAATGTTTCTTGAGCATCAGATCCTCATATTAGAGTGACACTGAAGACTGGATTTATGATGGTGGAAATTCACAGGAATAAATTACACTTTACTGTATATTCACATAGAAAATGGAAATTTTATGTTGTAATAATTTTTCACAATATTATTGTATTTTTTAAACAATAAATGCAGCGTTGATGATACGACTATTTCAAAAACATTATTTTAATGACACCAAACTTTTGTTTTTCAATTCTAAACTTATTACTGACTTCCTTCTGGGACTCGCTGGGAAACACGGAGCAAACGCAGACACCAGCTGGAGACGCTTCTGTCTATTAAGCGTCTAGAACGAGACAGACGTCTCTGTTGTTTTCTGCAGTGAGGCATTATGGGATGGGTCGTCAGCTCAGTGGCCCAGATAAAATCATTGTTAATTCATAACATCTGTATGAACAGCAGACCTGACTCTCAAACTGAAAGCAAAAGTTCATAAACTGGCCTACCATCTTCTGAGCACTGCATCTACAGTCAAACCAAAAATCATTCAGACACCTGATATCGTTTCACTAGTGTGTGATCAGGACACTATAGTTCATTTATGGAACTGAGGAGAGCAAAATATAGTGAAATGTGACATAATACACCCAATAATTCTTCAAACAGTGACTACCAGTCAAAATGTGGGACCATTCACTTTAATCTGTAATTGCTAATGCTGTTTTTACACACACTGAACAACACTGGTTGAGCTAAACTGGTATTATCTAATTGTGTAGTTAAATTTAACAGATGTTCAACATCATTCATGTGTGAGAGTCCAACAGAAGGACGGACAAAAGTTTTTGAAACTGATAATGTGAGAAACGTTGAAGGTGTCTAAATAAATTCTGGTTTGACTGTCCGTGTGCCGCTAATTTTCCTCTTTAATACTGAAACTACATGTAAACATATATTTTCGGAGCACTGATGTGCTATATCTGTCAATCCCAGCATCCTCACCCCCTCCTGCACACCCGGAGAAGCGTGTGATGAGTGAGAAACTGGAGACGGTGATCTTCCAACTCCGCCAGGTGACCCGTGAACGAGACGACCTGCGCAAGAGACTGGCGCTCTCCTCACCCGGCACCACCTTTGACGACTGCAGGTACAGTCATATATCGGATGCTGTGAGTCGGGCTAATGTAAAAGAGATCCAACCGGGTGATTGCAACTGAACTGGAGATCTCAAGGCGCGTTTCCATTACAGATTTTACAGATATTTTCCAAATGTCGATAAAAAACTATTGCGAAATGACGGTGTTTCCATTAACCGATGTTATGCGACTGTAGGGTTGTGGCACTATCACTTATATCTGTAGGGTTGTGGCACTTATTAATATATCTGTATTGCTGTTAATGTCATGTGGGCGACCCCTGTTAAAAGGAAGTGGTAACGCATCAATAAAGGACAAGTGTTTGCATTTACACGAGCTGTGTGTGTGTATCACTGGACACTCTACATGGTGTCAGAAGCGGCTGATAATGGCTCAAGGACTCGTAAAAAGCCGTAAAACGTCTTTTTTTTCCTCTCGCGATAAGTTATTCCAAAAATCGTTGCAACGGACGTTGGTAGGTTTACCTATTTCACAGCCATGCACCACACTAGACATTAGAGCCCGACCGATAAAGGATTTTGAAGGCCGATACCGATACAAATATTTTTGGGTTTTAAAATCCGATATTCCGATATATCGGCCGATATTTAATTAATTTATTTATTTTTTTAAACTGGACATGATAGTCACAAATTTTGTCGCTTATTTGAGTTAAGAGAACTGATGGGAATGTTCTTTTAATTGTTATTCAAGCAATGTATGTCTCGTGCCCAACTCAACGAGTGTTGCCAACAGAAACGGTGTAGAGCGCCCTCTGGTGGACAAACTATACAACTCCAACACTCATGACATGGTTCAAGCGTGTTTCGTCCGTTTTTATTTTATTTTTGAAATATTCATTTATCGGCCATTATAACTGCCGATACCGATAGTTTGGAAAATGCCTAATATCGGCCGATAATATCGGTCTGCCGATATATCGGTCTGGCTCTACTAGACATTATTATTATTGATGGAAGGAGACGTGGTGTGTTATCCAAGCATTAACGGCAGGGAAAGACACAGAGTTCCTGGGTGTTTCTCCCTTATTTCTGCTTCGATGTCTTGATGGCATTTCTTTGAGGTTTAGAGAGGCTATTCCTGTAATTATTGTTTCTTTTTTTTTTTTTTAAATGAATTTAATAAAGATCTCATATTATGTCCAAACGGTCGTTGCAAAACGAAAAATGGTTGTTGTATTTTTAAAAAGCAAAGTTGAACACCAACATTTTAGTTTGACCACACCAATAGCAACCTGCGCTATATACATCTCAACGAATTTTCAGATATTTTCATATAATTATTTTCATATATTTATGACTTTTTGCCCCGTTTTAAACATTTAAAATATTCACAAATTAATATGGGGGAAAAAAATATAGATTTTACTGGTTTTCTAAGGCCAAATTAGAACATTTCTGATATTTGTCCCGCAGTGGTGAGTTATTATAAATGCGTCTGAAAAAATGACGAGCTAAAAACATAATCTCCGGATGCACCTTTAGAGAGAGCTGCACCTTTCATACGCATTACATAATCAGAAGGTATTAGTTTACGATTCGAATTTGTTCTTTTTAAAGTGGACATTTAAAGCTTTAGTCTATAAAGGATATTGGTTCAGTTCTCGCGCTCCAGTTCACGGAGATCATAAAGCGCGCCTGATTGTTTTGTTATTTTACAAAAGCACAACGTTTTCTTGTTATTGTGACATTACGCAAATAAAAGTAGTTGCGAATAATGTATTATTATTTCCATAAAAGTAGTTGTGAATAATGTATTATTATTTTCTGTATAACCAAAAATGATAGAGTATTTTAAGTTGATTCCACTGTTGATGGGAAAATGAAAGTGTTCACGGTCTGCCATCCAGTGCGTCCTCCAAACTCCGGATATTGGTCAAAATTGAGTGTTTATTTGTGATAATCTTAGCCCTATTATTATTATTGTCCAACCTGTAGCCTACTATGAATGAGATGTGACGAATTGCTTTGTTCCTTTTTTGGATAAAAGCGTCTTCTACATATGTAGCCTAATAAATGTTATAATAATAGGCTAATGATGATAATTATTATTATTATTTGCGGACACGGACCTAAAACACACTCCATCTTCTAAGTCAGGTTGACTGTAAATGCGCAAAATCTGTTTCTATCGCAGTTTTGCGAAAAAATCCTTTTTCGAATTGCCTGAAAAACCTCCTCATGCGAGCGTAAAAACTTTTTTGCGAAATTGACGTGTTTCCATTGAGCGTATTTTCCATTTCGCGCAAATTGAAGGGTAATGGAAACGTAGCTTCAGATCCAGTTTTAGTCTCTAGAACACACTAACCCTGAAAGACAGTTTCCGTATGCGAGCGTGAGATGGACGGAGTGCTTTATGTGTATAAATAAAGTATGTCTACTTTCATTACTATTTCATAAATAAGGCTTTTTGCCCCGTTTTTGTGTTTTTTTTCCCACCTGAATGCCGATGGACCTCGAAAAAACACACACTGAGGTTTTCTGTGCACGTGTGTGTGATCTCACTGAATCAGACGTGTATATGACGAATAATGCATGATTACCCAAATCATTTCATGAGATGTGTCTGTGTGTCCGTAGACCGAGTGTGAAGCCGGGTCACGATTACGAGCGTCTGAAGCTTCAGTGCATGAAGGCCATGTCAGATCTACAGTCTCTCCAGAACCAGCACACCAAAACCCTGAAGAGATGCGAGGAGGCCGTGAGAGACGCCGAGTACTACCAGTGAGATCTACACCCATATATTTGCCACTTTTATTTATTTTATTTATTCGTTCTACCTTTTATAAGGGCAATTTAATTCTAACCATATATTAGGGCTGGGTATTGACACAAATTTCACAATTCGATTCGATTTCGATTCACAAGCTTGCGATTTGATTTCGATTCAATATCGATTATTTTGGATATCAGTTCCAATAAATGGCAAATTTTCTCAAGGGAATCAAATCTCTAACTAATGCTGTAAACTATGGGAGTCTAGTTGTAGCCTATCGGCTTCATTAGCCTAATATAAAGGTAATAATGAACTGTTTTGTAGCTATACAAACACTTAAATTACACTTTTATTTATTTTTATAAGAAGATTATATGAAATATCAACATATTATAGCCTGATTTATTCAAATATGCTTTAAATATTGAAGAACATTAAGATTATAATGCATATGGTGTATATATTTAGCAAAATGCTCCTCTCTAGAGTTATTTTTTCTAGCTGACTAACGAGTTTATGTGGGTTTTCTGAGGTAAATATGACGATGACATTGATTACAAGCTGTTTAACTGACGTTTTTTGGACGTAATTTGAAAATTGAGACTTTGTTTCATATCAATAGTAACAAAGAACAAAGATTATTGCGTTTTTTTTTGTTTGTTTGTTTTTTTTAGATGCGCGCAGCCGCAATACAATGTCCCATTCATTCAAATGAAACAGGATGACTAATCGATTCTTGAGATTTAAAAATCAATATCTGTTCGTAAAAAGTGAGAATCGATTAATATCGAGAAATCGATATTTATTACCCAGCCCTACCATATATACTTGAGCTGTACGAATCTGGTTAAACTCAGAATCACAATTTTCTTTTGTTTCAAACAGAGATTCTCCCACGATTCTGCTAATAAACAAAATAATTTGTGACAAAATGTTAATTGCTGCAGCCTATTTAAAATGTTTTATTGATTTGAATGAATTATTTAAAAAAATAGGTTGAATGAATGATTCAGTGACTCACTCATAAACACTGATGAATCAGCGATTTTGAACACATTACTTGAATGATTTCATGACTAAAAAACAGTCATTTTTTTTCCTGGTGGCGTAACGATACAATCATTATTTAATAAACACAGGTGAGGCGTCGTCATTTAGGTTTGTACCGAGATCACCATCTTTTAATGATTGATCGTTCAGCTAGCGTGTACTTTTAATGTAATTAATTTAATTTTTTTAAGTTTTACAAATAAACAGACCGGCCAATATTTGATATTTTTGTTCTAAACATATAATTTAAAATCATAATTAGTTATTATTTCTAATCTCATTAGAGTAATGCGGAAGGCTTTGATTGGCTGCCGTGAGTCAAGGCAACATCTGGTGGCACAGATTAGAGATTTTCATCTGAGATTACCCCAATAATTTAGTTTAATTCATTTTCCCTCAGTATATTATCTTACTTTTCTGATTTGTTGAATTGAATTGTGTTTTTGTGCATGTGCAAATGCAAGCCAAACATTTGCAGGGCGGCCGGTTATTGATGATTTAGGATTTACCATTTTCACTCAGGAACTGTTTGTAAATCTCAGAAATTATTACAAAGAAACGTGAAATTTTGTAGTAGAAAAACTGAAATGGTGAGAACGTACCCCCAATAATCTTTGTTTCATTTGCAATTTTGATTATTTGATTTAAATCAGTTTTTATGCAAACACAACAGATCAAAGTTTCTTAAAATGTATACAGTAGGTATGTTTTACAAAAAAAGGAGAATATACACTTTAAAGCCATATTTAATCAAACAAACAAAACATTAACAATGGAGTGAAGGGATAAAAGAGTCCAAAACATAATTCATGAGAAATCATTGTGAACATTCCTAATTACAGTTTGTTGCTACTGGCAAGCGAACCCATGAAAGTCTTAAAGTCCATTGTCTTCATTTTATGTGGTGCGTTTAACTGCCAGATAAAATAAACATTAACATTATGCGTCGGTTGAAGTTAATGTCCTGGTGGATCAGTAACGCATGCGTCTCTCTCAGCACTCTTCACGGACGTGTGGTTGGTGAACAGACTCATCTGCGGGACGAGATGGAGGCGGTGAAGCAGAACTACTCTCAGCTCATCCAGCAACACTCGCAGCTGCAGCAAACCTGCGACGAACTGCACCGGATACACGACAGCGACCAGAGAGAGGCTTCAGACATGCGCCTGCTGCAGCAACAGGTGCTAATCACACACACACACACAACTCTCGGGATAGTCAATCATTCATATGCATCTATAGAACTATAGCCCAAACTCCTTCATGAATAACCGGATCAATATGTTTGTCTAATGTTGACCAGTTGCCAGATCTTGTATTAAATGAATTAAATTCACACAATCCATACACCATATACAATTTCAACCTGTTTGTCATCTCAACCTGGCAACCTATACCCCGGTTGAGCAAAGTGGTATATATATATATATATATGTATAGATTTTTTTATTATATTTAAAGGAGTAGTTCACTTTGAAAAAACTTCTGCTGATAATTTACTCGCCCCCATGTCATCCAAGATGTCCATGTCTTTCTTTCTTCAGTCGAAAAGAAATGAAGGTTTTAGATGAAAACATTCCAGGATTTTCTCCATATAATGGACTTCAATGGGGTCCAAACGGTTCAAGGTCCAAAAGACAGTTAATAACAGTTTCAGATGCAGCTTCAAATGTCTTTAAACAACACCAGACGATGAATAAGGGTCTTATCATGCGAAACGAGCGGTTATTTCAAAACTTTTTACAAAAATGTAACTTTTCTAAGGACAAATGCTAGCCTTGCTCTATTCTGTGAGGCGTGTTTGTAACGTCACGTAATACGTAATTACGTTCAAAAGGTCACGGGCGACGTAGCCGGAAGTACAGAGTCAGTGTTTACAAGTTGAACGCATAGGTTGAACGTGCAAACTAACTCAAACGCCGTTTACAAAAAAAGGAATTAAAAGGTAAAACAACGATGTCGGACGATTTTGATTCTGTACTTCCGGCTACGTCGCCCGTGACCTTTTGAACGTAATTACGTATTACGTGACGTTACAAACGCGCCTCACAGAATAGAGCAAGGCTAGCATTTGTCCTTAGAAAAGTTACATTTTTGGAATAAGTTTTGAAATAACCGCTCGTTTCGCATGATAAGACCCTTATTCATCGTCTGGTGTCGTTTAAAGACATTTGAAGCTGCATCTGAAACTGTTATTAACTGTCTTTTGGACCTTGGACCGTTTGGATCCCATTGAAGTCCATTATATGGAGGAAATCCTGGAATGTTTTCATCAAAAACCTTCATTTCTTTTCGACTGAGGAAAGAAAGACATGGACATCTTGGATGACATGGGGGCGAGTAAATTATCAGCAAAAGTTTTTTCAAATGTGAACTAATCCTTTAATATTATACATCTTTTGTGCTAAGAAGCTTTTAAAGTGCTATATAAAGTAATTATTATTATTATTATTATTATAAACATTTGAGTCATATCTCCTTAATTGATTTGTTTTACATTGATTTAACTAATCAGCTAATTCACACATGTGAATTGAACTTCCGCTGCTTAGAGATGCTGCTAAAACAAATTCTGTTGTGATGTTGCAAAGATGCAAGACTATAAAGAATAACAAAATTAGTCTGACACATTATTTTAAATTATCACCACATAACCTGCTACTTATCTGATTAACATGTTCTTTAACTAGAATAAACATCACATTCATCTGATATATTAGATAATTGCTACTCTATTTGGAATAATGTGATTCTGTGGCGCCACCTGCTGGTGTAATGATGCGTTTTGTCATCTCTGACTAATCCTCGTATATATATTGTAGCTAATCTTCAAAATTGAGTCGAGTGAATGATTTGGTTATGGGTTAAATTTCTGAGCTGAATGTGGTTTCTCTTTCTTCTCTTGCAGGTCATGAGGGAGAACGGCTCCTCAGACCTGCTGAATAAACTTTACGACACGGCCTTAAACAAGCTGGAGGGGACGAAGAAAGAGTACGATGCACTGAGGAAACGATTCAACGAGAAAACGGCGAGTCACAACGCTGATCTGAGCCGCCTGGAGGCGATGGAGGAGGAGAACAGACGTCTCCAGAAACAGCTGGACGTTCTGTTGAAGCAGAGAGACTCTGCGCTTCACTTCCAGCAGCAGTACGGCGGATCCGTCAGGAGGTACACGCTAGAGTTGCTAGGTTTTAAAAGGGACCTATTATGCTCTTCATAGTCTTGATGTTGTTTTTGGGCTCTACTAGAATAGGTTTTCATGTTTAAATGTTCAATAAATTAATTTTTACTAGGGCTGGGTAATAAATATTGATTTCTCGATATTAATCGATTCTCATTTTTACGAACCGATATCGATTCTTAAATCTCAAGAATCAATTAGTCATCCATTGTCTCGCGGCTGCGCACATCCAAAAAATCGCAATAATCTTTGTCCTTTGTTACTATTGATATGAAACAAAGTCTCAATTTTCAAATTACGTCCATTTTCTTTAGAAATTCAAAAACATAAATAGTGTTTTGTCGCTGTGGCGTGAGATCGCTCTGGAGAAGCAGCAGCGCTGATCTCTCTTCCGGCTTAATAATACCAGTCACAGCGCCAAATAAACATGAATGAGCATCTGAAAGTGTGTTAAAGATAGAGGACAACTTATCCAAATCCGGATCATGTCACATTGATTCACTCAATCAGCAGTTAGTTAAACAGTTAAACAGCTTGTAATCAATGTCATCGTCATATTTACCTCAGAAAACCCACATCAACTCGTTAGTCAGCTAGAAAAAATAACTCTAGAGAGGAGCATTTTGCTAAATATATACACCATATTACATATGCATTATAATCTTAATGTTCTTCAATATTTAATGCAGATTTGAATAAATCTGGCAAGTTTTTATGACAGCCACCATTTAAATGTTTATATTTCATATAATCTTCCTATTATAAAAATAAATAAAAGTGTAATTTAAGTGTTTGTATAGCTACAAAACAGTTCATTATTACCTTCATATTAGGCTAATGAAGTCTATAGGCTACAACTAGACTCCCATAGTTTACAGCATTAGTTAGAGATTTGATTCCCTTGAGAACATTTGCCATTTATTGGAACTGATATCCAAAATAATCAATATTGAATCGAATCGAATTGCAAGCTTGTGAATCGAAATCGAATCGAATTGTGAAATTTTTACCATATTTGACTGCTCCTCTTTTCCCAGTCTGTCAGTAACGCTCTGTTTACTTCCTGTCTCTATGAAGCCCCTCCTTCTAAAAAGCACACTGTGCTCTGATTGGTCGGCTGGAGCAGTGTGTTGTGATTGGTCGAGCGCTTTTGAGTGTGTTTGGGAAATGTCCCGCCCCTTCCCATAACAGCCAGTTTAACACACTACAACTAACTCACCCAGGCCCCACCCCTTTATTCTGCGCATGAATTATTATAATGAGGAATATTGTGACGTGTTCCGGAAGAAACTCGAGACTACAATGGAGGCGTTTCAGAAACACTGACACTGATATAGAGGCGAACTGACTTTTTCAACATTTTTCAAACATTACACACTCAAGAAAGATTGTTCATGGAGAAATATTGATCTCTTTCAGGTTTGAGAGTCTCCAGCAGGAGCTGAATAAGATGTCCGCTCAGAACGAGGAGCTGCAGAGGGAAACTGAGCGTCTTCAGATGGAGAACACGCGCTATAAGACGCTGCAGCTGAAGGCGGTGAAAGACGGCGAGAAGCTGAAGGAGGAGAGAGACTCCGTGTTAAACGAGTACAGACTGATCATGAGCGAGAGAGATCAGGTCATCAAGGAGGTGGACAAGCTGCAGACCGGACTGGAGGCGGCCGAGGCCAAACTCAAGAACACGTCTGGCGAGAGGAGGGTGGCCAGCGACGAGATTGAGGCTCTTAGACAGGTCAAACACACATTTTTAAAAAAAATGTATTTATTTATTTTTTTGACAAAAAAAAAAGAAACAGCAACAATAACAACAACAGGCAGACCAAGGAATAGCAGGCAAATATGTCATAGGTTAACAGAAATGCTCAACATCAAGTAAAGCAAGGAGAAAAAACAAAAAAACAAGACATATACATCTCAGTTTGTACTCGGATAAGATATCCATTTTTCCCAATATGCCTCACATTTACTCCTGGCATGTCTCAGAGAGAAAGTCAAATGTTCCATAACATAAATTTCCTGCACTATTTCTATCCATTCAGCAATTGTCGGGCATTCTTCACCTAGCCATTTCCTTGTTATTGTCAAACACGCATTTAAAGTCAATATAAAATGTGTTCACAAACTTGTGTAATCTGGTGTAATGAGCGAGATGAGGTAATAACCAAACATGAAATAAAATGAACCCTAAAGAACCTCTAAAGACTCAACGTTGCCTTTATTGATGGTTTGAAATGTGTTGTGTGTGTGCAGGAACTGAACTCCGCACTGCTGGACCGGGACCGGGCGATCCGGGAAAAGACGGAGCTGCTGGAGAAGTACTGTCACGAGGTGCAGGACAAGGTGGAGACGCAGAAGGAGCTGAGCCAGGCCTGTAAAGACATCGAGATGGTGCGAGAGGAGCGCGACGTGGCCCGCAAAGAGCGAACCGAGGCCATTATCCAAAGAGACCAGCTCCTGAGAGAGTATTACCAGGCCAGACAGGTACATGTCCAGTGTTCAGACCACTAGAGTTATATCGTTTCATTGAGGTTCTCTCCAGGGTTTTTCACTCACCTACAAAATTAAGTTACCGGCCATTTAGAACTTCTACCAGAGAACGTCTAATTGAAGAGAATTGGCACTGGCTGGTTACTTCCGGGTTCTGGACTGGCTGCAGTAACGCGTCTCTGTCCATGCGGGGGCGCTCGCGGTCGAGTGCAGAATGAATGGGAGTCAATGGGGTTTCACCCCCAGAAATCCACTTTTTTTCCGGCCAACAACGGCCTAACCTGTAAGAAATCAAAAGGACATAAGTACTTGTTCTTTCAACTTTTGGCCTATAATCTATATTGAACTCGCGGAATCAACAATAAAATCTATGTTGATTTAACGACAAGCAGGTGAAAGAGACACATTTAGCCGTTTAGCCCCATAGACTCCCATTCATTCTGCGCTCGCTCATGATCACCTCCAGTGGAATTCTAATGGAACTGCAACCAAGATGATCCACAACGGGGCTAATAGGAAGTGCCAAGGCTCTCCGTTAGACGGGCTCTGCTTCTACTACATTAATTCCTAATTCACACTAAATCCTGTCATCAAACATCTCCTCCCTTCCTCTTTCATCCTTTTCACCAACAATGTATTTTAGGTGGACACATCAATACAGTACAAAGAATAGCAAATAAATATAGGATGTTTGGAAATAACAATGTTTTCTGTAGGGCTGTCAATTTTAGTCGTTTAGTCGACTAATCACTCGATGCCGTCTTGGTCGACTGACATTCTAATTGGTCGACCAGTCGCATTTTTTTTTTTTTTTTTTTTTACCAACAGAAATACATTTTCAATGATTTACTCCTTGATATTAATTCCTTTATAAAGCAGTTATTTATTACTATATTCTATATATATAATTAGCCTTTGTTTTATCCCCAACTTTAAAGGGTTAACTAAACCCCTGGTCAGAGCCTGACTCCACCCACTGGCAATATTTGAAAATGCTGAAAAAGTGGGCAGACCCCAGCGGAGATAGAGGGGACGAAATAGATGCTAAAACACTCTATCCTGGTCATTTTCAATACTCACAATTCCAATTCCTGACTCCCTACGGTGATTTTGACGACACAAGATGGTTTTTATACGCGTGGTGAGCTGAAACCTGCGTACGTCAATAGGAAAATTCAACTGCAGTAGCTACCGTTCAACCTGAAGAGGGCAGCACTAAGACGTTTTTACACCATGTATTGTAGAAATAGAACACTTTATAAACAAATGTCAAAAAAAAGTTACTCGAATCAATGCCTGGTATTAATAAAGATCCATTCTTACAGATCATTAACTAAAAAAAGTTGGTTTAGTGTTTAGTTACTCTTTAAATGCTGTAATATAGGCTATTTTTTGTAATTGCGCCACAGTTTAGCTTACACACGCGCTCAGTAAGGGATATACCGGTTGGTAGTTAATTCATTGTTTAAAAATTTAAACCGTTTTTTTTTTAGTTGACTAATCGTTTTAAAAATTTAAACCGTTTTTTTTAGTCGACTAATCGTTTAAAAAATTTAAACAGTTTTTTTTTAGTCGACTAATCGTTTAAAAAATTTAAACAGTTTTTTTTAGTCGACTAATCGTTTAAAAAATTTAAACAGTTTTTTTTAGTCGACTAATCGTTTTAAAAAATTTAAACCTTTTTTTTAGTCGACTAATCGTTTAAAAAATGTAAACAGTTTTTTTTTAGTCGACTAATCGTTTTAAAAATTTCAACCGTTTTTTTCCCCCCCGACTAATCGTTGCGGAGGACAAGACCTTGGTCGACTAAGGATTTCTTTGGTTGACTACAGCCTTAGTTTTCTGTTAACTAAATGCTTTTTAATCTTCGCTATTGCTTCAGTGCAAACGAGCGAGCTGTAAAATGCTGTAATATAGGCTATTTTTTGTAATTGCGCCACAGTTTATCTTACACACGCGCTCAGTAAGGGATATACCGGTTGGTAGTTAATTCATTGTTTAAAAATTTAAACCGTTTTTTTTTTAGTTGACTAATCGTTTTAAAAATTTAAACCGTTTTTTTAGTCGACTAATCGTTTAAAAAATTTGAACAGTTTTTTTTTAGCCGACTAATCGTTTAAAAAATTTAAACAGTTTTTTTTTAGTCGACTAATCGTTTTAAAAATTTAAACCGGTTTTTTTTAGTCGACTAATCGTTTAAAAAATTAAACAGTTTTTTTTAGTCGACTAATCGTTTAAAAAATTTAAAATCATGTCTCATGAGTTGAGTATTTGTGCTAAATCTGTCTTCCGCAGCAAAGAGAATAAACATAATAAGTAACGCGTAAAATTGGCTAGTGATTTAACAGCGCTACCCGCCACAGCTGATTTTTACTTCCTGGTTCTCTCTCTGCAGAAGCAGGACAGTGCAACGCTGGACATTGAGCGCGTCAGTAAGGAGCTGGAGGTGCTGAGGAAACAGTGCGAGGCCGTTTCCGAGGAGCTCCAGGAGGCCGTGCAGGAGGCGGAGGTGGCGAAATGCAGGAGAGATTGGGCCTTTCAGGAGAGAGACAAGATCGTAGCAGAGAGAGAGAGCATACGGTAAGCAGACGCAACCAAAAATCCTTTAAATCTGTCATAAAAGTGATCCAGTTCAAGTATCACGTCATATATGGCCTTATAATTGTTAAAACCCATCCAATTACATATTTTTCAAATCCAACAAGGAAATTATAAACAGATGTAATGGTGTGGAGCTAAAATGGTGTCAAAATCATTTATTTTGTCTACACCAGATGCCGTATGGGTCATACAAGTTTGACCCATGCTTTTTTGCTTAAAGGTGAAGACCCAACTTTATGTATGTTTTGTAAAATTCCTTTATCTGTCAAACATTTTTTATTAGATTGTCCTGGACTTAACACAAGCAGGAGGCTCTTTTATGAAGTTACTTCTTTGAAGGACATATTTAATGAGATTATGCCTGAAAAGGTTTTTTTTTATCATATGTTCATTTAAAAAAATATATTGTATACTATGACTTCTTGTTTATATTTGTTTTGTTTTTGTTGTATTTATATGATGTTTGTATTTTTGTAAATGAATTTTTGCCATGAAAATAGCTCTGACTGCTGACATGGCATGAAATAAAATAATCTGAATCTGAATCATTTATTTTAATGTGTTTGTCAGAGTCCAAGCATTGAGCAAGGTGTATTGTGTATTGTGAACTAAGTCTTAAAATAGACACAAATCTATAGCGACACACACACACACACACACGATTTGCAAATACAGTTTAAACAGTCAAGATTGTATTAATAAATTATCATTGCATTTGTGAATCTGTAAATTTGGTTGTGCGTTTGCAAATCTTATTTTGTGAATGTGAATTATTTAAAAAATGTTATATTTGAGACAATTTTATCTCCATAAAACATTGGCTAAAGCATAGAGGTCCTATAAAACGATATATTATTATTGCTGTTTGTCTGTGTATGTCAGGACGTTGTGCGATAACCTGCGACGCGAGAGGGACCGAGCTGTTAGCGATCTCGCCGACGCTCTGAGAAACCTCGACGACCTGCGGAAACAAAAGAACGACGCGGTGCGAGAACTGAAGGAGCTCAAGTGAGTCTCACCAACACACACTACCACAGGGAATCTACAGTTTTTGTGGCTTCCTGCCGCGCTACTGAATCTACAGCAAAAGAAATGCGACCAAAGTAGTTTGAGTCCCAAACAAATGACTCTTATTCTTCTGAATAGAATGAACTATTCTCTCAGACCCTCTGTTATCAGGTTGGTGTACATGATGACGTGATTAGGTGAACTTTATCCTAAAATGTGTTTCAGGGAATGCATGGAGGAGCAGCTGGAGAAGGAGGCACGTTTTCGCCAACTGATGGCCCACAATTCTCACGACTCTGCTATCGATACGGACTCGCTGGAGTGGGAAACGGAGACGGTGGAGTTTGAGAGGAGTGCGGTATGTAAACGAGCCCTCAAAGCTGTGACAAACCTCCAAAAATAGTAAAAACGTCTTTGTTAACCCTCTGGGGTTGTTCGTTTCAGAGTCACACTCGGGGTGTTTCGGGTCCAAATGGACCCAAAGGGCGGGATTCATAATATTTTTTTATAATATTTTTATATTTACATTTTTTGTATTTAAATTTAATTCAAATTTTTATATTTACATTTTTATAATATAAAAATCGGGTTTTTTATAATATTTTTTTTTCTTTTTTGGTGTTTTGAGAATTTCAAAAATAAAAAAAAATTATAATTAGTATTAATGCAATAATTATAACAAAATGCCCCCCATTGAACATAATAGAAAAAATATTTTAAAAAAATTTAAAAAAAAAAATTTTTTTTAAAGCTGTATTTCATTTTAGAGTCAAGCCTAGGCCTCATAAAAGCAATTTTTGAAATGAGATGGATGCCATCTGGTGGACAAACTGAGCATTTTAAAAATGCAAAATCAGAATTTTTTGGTGGGTTTGTGTATAAAAGTGTGAGTGTGTGTCTGTTTTGCACTCTTGATGTTTTATAGATTCACCCCTTCACTGTTGTGTGCTTTTTTTCAAGATTGTTGCTGATTTGTAGATTGTACGCACAAAAAACATTTTTGCCAATTTCCCATAATTTTCCATGCGGGTCCATTTGGACCCGAACACCCCAAGTGTGACTATTTTTTTTTAGACTATTCACAGCCTGTCCCCAATTTTTTGGGGTGTTCAAATACCAAATACCAACAAAGTCACCAAATTTCAGACCATTCCGATGAAGCTGTGATTTAAAAAAAAAAATGTATTTAAATTCTTCGGGTCCATTTGGGCCGAACAACCCCAGAGGGTTAATTGACGTAAAGCTGAAATATAAATCCTTCAACACATCTCCATCTGTCGTACAGGAGGACATGGATTTGAGTGCTTTTGGTTTTGATATTGCCGAGGGGGTGAGCGACTCGTATCTACCCGGGGATTATGGGATATTCGTGAGCAAGGTGGACAAAGGAAGTATTGCGGAGGGCAGGTTAAGGTGCGTGAACTCGCCGTTCTTCTGTGAAACGTTGGTGTTCGTTTCTAACTGTGGTTTATTCACGCCGCAGAGTGAACGACTGGTTGTTGAAGATAAATGATGTGGATCTGGCCAATAAGGACCGGAAGCAGGTCATAAAGGTGGTGTTCAGTGGAGGCGGGCTCATCAACATGGTGGTCCGCAGGAGGAAGTCTCTTGGAGGAAGGATGGTCACCTCTGTTCATCTTACACTGGCAGGGCATAAAGGTCATATCATGGGTCATCAGCTGGTCAAGCAGATAAACCGCCTTCATCATCTCATCTCATCGACTCTGTCTCTGTCTTGCAGATTGTGGTGTTGGGTTGGAGAGCGGCATGTTCGTATCGTCTGTTTCTCCAGGCAGTCCTGCAGCCAGGGACGGTTCGGTGTGTCCGGGCGATCGGGTTCTCAATGTGAGTCCACGGGTTCCACGTCACTAGTTTTTCACTTCAGCCTCAGTCGACTTGAGAAAAATCGTTTTTTCTGTAAACTATAGTGCTTAAATGAATTTATATTGAAATTTGCATGTACAGTTGTATGAATAAGTTTTGGCACCCATGCTAAAGTTTCCTAAAAAGAGGAATAAAAAATCATCTTTTGGATATTGATCTTAATGCCTTAATTAGAAAAATGAGGAAAACTCCAACCTTTAAGGACACATTTTCTTTGTGAATGAATAATGTATCATAAATAAATAAATAAATGTTTTTCCTTAATATACAGGGTGCATAAGTCATTGCCCCCCTATGTTAAATTCCCATAGAGTCAGGCAGATTTTTATTTTTAAAAGCCAGTTATTTCATGGATCCAGGATAATATGCATCCTGATAAAGTTCCCTTGGCCTTTGGGATTAAAATATCCCCACATCATCATCACACACCTTCCACCACACCTAGAGATTGGCATGGGGTACTTTCCATAAGATCATCTTTCAATGCAAATCAAACCAGCTGTTAGGCTAACTGAAGTAAAACCATGCCAATCTCTAGGTGTGCTGGAAGGTGTGTGATGATGTGGGGATATTTTAATCCCAAAGCCCAAGGGAACTTTATCAGGATGCATATTATCCTGGATCCATGAAATAACTGGCTTTTAAAAATAAAAATCTGCCTGACTCTATGGGAATTTAACACAGGGGTGCCCTGACTTATGCACCCTGTATTTTAAGGAAAAACATTTATTTATTTATGATACATTATTCATTCACAAAGAAAATGTGTCCTTAAAGGTTTTTCAAATTAAGGCATTAAGATCAATATCCAAAAGATGATTTTTTTATTCCTCTTTTTAGGCAACTTTAGCATGGGGGCCAAAACTTATTCATACCACTGTATACTGGCTCATTAGAGTAAACGCAGGCATGTAGCGCACTATTGAGCATATCTGTTGTGATTGTGTTAAGGTTGTTTCATCTTCTCTGGCAGATAAACGGAATTTCACTGGATAATAAATCAGTGAGTGAATGTGAGACTCTCCTGCGGAGCTGCAGAGATTCGCTGTCTCTTTCCCTCCTGAAGGTGAGACATTATTGATCATTATTTATTTCCTTTTGTAAGTGAGAAGTTCGATCAGCTTACTCCTTTCCTTAAGGTTTTAATAGGGGTCTCACGATATATCGCAATACAACAACGCAACAATATGTATCGTGGATAATGACAATATATAATGCGTACAGTTCACCCAAAATGAAAATTACTGTTAGTGAACTACATTAAACTGCTATATATAATGTTTAATAATGCAATGGGGGAATATCTGATTGGAGCCCGACCGATAAAGGATTTTGAAGGCCGATACCGATACAAATATTTGTTGGTTTTAAAATCCGATATTTTTTTTGTCCAGAAACGCTCAACAAAACATTAACAGATTTCCCTAACATTAGTTATTTGTAGTTATTTATGAGTTTTAACTAAAATAATATGATAATGCATATTAAAAAGAAACTTGTTTCTTTTATTGTCACAACAGAACAGAGGAACATCAAAATATATTAAAGTTCTGATAAATAAAATACTAATTAGTCCATAGATTGCCTTATAAGCTTCCTGCAATCTGGATCATCAGGATGTGTGGCGCGTTATACACAACAGGAACGGTGCAGAGCGCCCTCTGGTGGACAAACTATACAACTCCAACACTCATGACATGGTTCAAGCGTGTTTCGTCCGTTTTTATTTTATTTTTGAAATATTCATTTATCGGCCATTATAACTGCCGATACAGATAGTTTGGAAAATGCCTAATATCGGCCTGGCTCTAGTTCTGATAATGCCAGATGTTTTATGTTACCAGTACAGAGTGACCTACATTATTTTAAATACATCTAGTCAGTGACAGAGTGAAATATTGTTATTCTGGTGTCTCTATTGTCCTGTGCTTTGGGTTTCAGCACCAAGTCCAAGCCTATTCATGTACACGCACAATGTAATATAATTTAGCATTTTAATCAACAGTACATGTTTTGGAGTATTGCAATAATATCATATCGTTTATATATCCCAGTTTTTCCCACAGAGTCTGTCGGGTCAGAGTATCGCCGAGAGCCAGCGTGACTGCGAAAGGAACTCAAACGGGAAGTCGGCCGATCACCTGCGGCCCTGCAGAAAGCAGCCCACCAGCAACCACTCCGCCCATAAAGACCCGTACAGCCCGACACGTGACGTCGAGAGCGAGCGCGCTCAGCGTGCCTCTCTGTATCGCTCAGACCCGTATCACGAGATCTGCCTGCATCACAACTCCAAACGACCCCTCACCTTTCACCCCGTTTCCCCCGGCGACTGCATCACCGCAGAGGAGAGGCGGAAACAAAGCGGCGGCACGTGGCCGAAAATGGTCGCGGTTGCTATGACGACTGCGGACAGCATCCCGCCGCTCTCTATTTTTAAGACCCCAAAGAAGCGGAAGTCGATATTTGACGCAGACATGTTCAAGCGGCCGGAGACGACGCCGTCCAAGCTGGACTACCTCAGTCTGTCCCAGAAACATTCCCCGCAGAGCTCGTGGGCCGAGGGGTCGCCACAGATGCCGCCCGAGCCGCCCAAGCGCAGCGACTCCTTCAAGTTCAAACACAAACCGCAGGGAAGCTCCGCCTCCGATTCCACCATAACCACCGGCTCACCCCCGGCCACGCCCATTCAGACCACGCCCACAGACCAAACCACGCATGACTTTGATAATCGAGACCGCAACGGGAATGTGGTTCAGAGACAGGGGTCGGGGGAAGCGTCTGGACAGGGCGCGGATGAAGCGGAGATGAGGAGAGGAAGACCGAACTCTGCACCCGCTCAGCGCCGGAGCCTCACGCCCCTGAAGATGCCCTTCCCACAGGTGCGGTGCCTTAGAAACACTGCTCTTATTCAGTATGCACAAACTACACACGATCTACTTGCAATCTCGAGTTTTTCATCAAGTAAATGTCCTCCTAGTATGATTGTACAAACGTTTATGTTTTTAGTAATAAAGCACTTGAAGATTACTTGATTATAGAAAATCTTTAGTGTCAAATACGATCATCAGGCTTTTGAGGAAGGTTTATTAGTTCATCTCTCAATCATCATTGTATTGCATTGCATTATAGGTTTTAAAACCACAGAGCTTTGATAAAAGTAGGCTTTTAAACGTCATCTTACTATATTATTGGAAGATTTAAGATTTCGGTTCCTTGCCACTGTTGCCTTTGGCTTGGGGATATTCAAATTAAATGACCCATCATACCATTGATCAGCTCTAGATTATCTTTTTTCATGAATAAACCAAACAAACAATGTTATGTTGTCTTGATTGATACTGTGAAGCAGCTTTGATACAATCTGTATTGTGAAAAGCGCTATATAGCAAGCAAGATTTATTTATAGAGCACTTCAAATCCCCCCCAAAAATGGACACAATAAATAAATAAATACATAAAAGCCCTACATAACCATACAATAAAACAATAAAAAACAATATAAATATATTTAAAAAACAATAAATAAAACAATATAAATATATTTGACTTGACTTTATATGCTTTTCATCTTACCTTGTTTTGACCATATACATATCAGCATCTGCAGGAAATTGCTTATTTTTGGCTTCTAAATTAAAATGAGCATTTTTCCCCTTCTTATTCTCACTATATCAGACTGTGAGCCATTAAAACCTGATATATCAAATATGATTAGAGCCAGACCGATATATCGACCGGCCGATATTAGGCATTTTTCATAATATCGGTATCGGCAGTTATAATGGCCGATAAATGAATATTTAAAAAAAAATAAAAACGGACGAAACACGCTTTAATCATCTCTCCTCGGCCTGTTATATTGAAAATGTATGTTTTACAATTTGCAGTACGACGTTATCCATTGCTAAATTATGGCTCATCATAGACTAAAGCTAGCTAATGCCACTATCATCAGTGGAAGACCGCTAACGTTAACATTAATGAGCTTGGAAACCACACTGAACGTTTTCTGCCTAAATTAAGTAATGATTACTGTATTTATAACTCGCATATCTCTAGTTACAGTCCCTGCATTGTAAAATGTAAGTTGTACTCGCGAGGAGTGAACATTTAGACATGGAGAAAAAGTATCAAACGTATCTTGTGCAGAAAAGTTAGCTTTTCTTTTACACGTGTGTGAAATCCAACAATATTTAATAAAAAAAACCATCGGCCGATATATCGGATTTTAAAACCCAAAAATATTTGTATCGGTATCGGCCTTCAAAATCCTTTATCGGTCGGGCTCTAAATATGATACTCAACAATAAACACGCAGGCAAACTTTTTTTTTTTTTTTTTTTTTTTAAATAACCTTGTGTAAACCGTTCCAACTAATCAACACATGGTTTATCTTCACTTCTCTCCCCGGCAGAGCTTCTCGCACGAGGACCACTCTCCTGAGCCTGTGGATCTGGTTCGGTTCTCTCCTTTCCGCTCAAATCGGCACAGTTCAGGCTTCTCACCCGCGCAAGCACGTGAGTTTGACACCGAAACCATGCTCATTTAAAGCCATAGTTGAGTCTTAAATGAAAAGATGTTGGCGCTGAGTGATTTGTTTGTGTTTGTGTGTTCTAGACACCACTCCCAGAACACTGTCTCCCTACCCGGCCGTCACCGCAGTCATGAGGAACCCAGTGTACAAGGCCTGGAGTCACTGTGTCAAAACCACTAACCCCTCTTCAGTTCCTGCTCACACATACACTCAAGTCAGGTACGCACACACACACACACACACACACACACATTTATGTGGTCTGTTCTGATCTCTCTGTGTTCTCGACCTCAGTCCGCAGCACCAGGGCCGATGGAGTGTGGATCTCAACCACAAGTGCTCCGGTGAACTCTACGACGGCTCGCGCGGCTCGGGACAGCACAACACCAACTCCCTGCCCTCCAGCGCCAGACTGGGTCTGTAACACCAACCTCCTCTCGTGTAACCGCAGCTTTTGTCATGATCTGTAGTGAGAATAACACGTGGACTGCAGTTACTGCCACTTGTCCACAATAGAGAAGCTTTAACGTCTCCTTGCATTTTTCAGCCAAAGGTAAAGCTTAACATTTGAAAACAAAAAAATGAAAACGGCTATAAATGTTGTTTAATAAAGTAAAATGATTATTATAAGCATTATTATTTGTATTAAACATTCTATTTTTATTTTACTGTACAGTAGTATTATTTTTATATGAATATATTTATTTAGTGGCTTAATTTCTGTAATGTAATAAAATAATACGGTTTACTTTAGAAATTAACAATATTAGTATTGTTATTAAATCCTCTATTTATTTTACAGTAGAGTTGTATTATTACTATATGAATATATTTGTTTAGTGGCTTAATTTCTGTAATGTAATAAAATAATACGGTTTATTTTAGAAATTAACAATATTAGTATTGTTATTAAATCCTCTATATTTATTTTACAGTACAGTAGTATTATTACTATATGAATATATTTGTTTAGTGGCTTAATTTCTGTAATGCAATAAAATAATGCGGTTTATTTGAGCAAATAACGACATTATTATTATTATTATTATTATTAAATCCTCTATTTATTTTACAGTAGAGTAGTATTATTACTATATGAATATATTTTTTTAGTGGCTTAATTTCTGTAATGTAATGAAATAATGTGGTTTATTTGAGCAAATAATGAAATTATTATTATTATTAAATCCTTTATTTATTTTACAGTAGAGTAGTATTATTACTATATGAATATATTTGTTTAGTGGCTTAATTTCTGTAATGTAATAAAATAATGCGGTTTATTTGAGCAAATAACGACAATATTATTATTATTATTATTATTAAATCCTCTATTTATTTTACAGTAGAGTAGTATTATTACTATATGAATATATTTTTTTAGTGGCTTAATTTCTGTAATGTAATAAAATAATGTGGTTTATTTTAGCAAATAATGAAATTATTATTATTATTAAATCCTCTATTTATTTTACAGTACAGTAGTATTATTACTATATGAATATATTTATTTAGTGGCTTAATTTCTGTAATGTAATAAAATAATGCGGTTTATTTTAGCAAATAACGACATTATTATTATTATTAAATCCTCTATTTATTTTACAGTACAGTAGTATTATTACTATATGAATATATTTTTTTAGTGGCTTAATTTCTGTAATGTAATAAAATAATGTGGTTTATTTTAGCAAATAATGAAATTATTATTATTATTAAATCCTCTATTTATTTTACAGTACAGTAGTATTATTACTATATGAATATATTTTTTTAGTGGCTTAATTTCTGTAATGTAATAAAATAATGTGGTTTATTTTAGCAAATAATGACATTATTATTATTATTAAATCCTCTATTTATTTTACAGTACAGTAGTATTATTACTATATGAATATATTTGTTTAGTGGCTTAATTTCTGTAATGTAATAAAATAATGCGGTTTATTTTAGCAAATAACGACATTATTATTATTATTATTATTATTATTATTAAAAAATCCTCTATTTATTTTACAGCACAGTAGTATTATTACTATATGAATATATTTGTTTAGTGGCTTAATTTCTGTAATGTAATAAAATAATATGGTTTACTTTAGAAATTAACAATATTATTATTATTATTATTATTATTATTAAATCCTCTATTTATTTTACAGTACAGTAGTATTATTACTATATGAATATATTTATCTAGTGGCTTAATTTCTGTAATGTAATAAAATAATGCGTTTTATTTTAGCAAATAACGACATTATTATTATTATTATTATTTATTAATCCTCTATATATATTTTACAGCACAATAGTATTAATGTCGTAATATATTTCTTAATGGTTTAATTTGTTTCATTTAATAAAATTAAAATAACAACTTATTATTATTATTATTAATAATATAAATAATAAATACCAAATAAAAAAATAATAATAAATAAACAATATAATAATAATTACTTTTTTTAAATTAGTATTTGTAAATTAGTACAATAGTATTGCTCTACAAAATGATTTCTTTATTGGTTTAGTTTGTATAATTTAACAAAATATATATTTTTAAAAATAGTACTTATTTTGCACCATTATAAGTTTGCACACATGTTGATAATTTCTAATCATACTCAAACATCTGAGATTGACAATCACAGTCTAAATTATGCAGTCCGTGCTTGTTTATCTCAAGTCTGCGCTCATGATGTAATTGTGGATCCTGATTGTGTTTGTGTTTGTCTATAGGTTTGTCTCAGTACCGCGAGCAGCGCATTAAGATTCCCTCCACCCCTCGCTACGCTCGATCCGTTCATGGCTCTGATAGAGGTAAAAAATCAGATTTCTAACAGTACACGTAGTCAACACACCACCTGTGCTGTTCGTCGATGATGAATGTACAAATCAAAACATGAATGACTTTGAGAAGTTGTTGTGTTTCAGGATCACTATCTCACTCTGACTGCAGCAGCCCAAGTCTCGTGACTCCGCCCCTTTCTCCTCTGGACGCCGCCTCCTTCACCAGCAGCCAATCACAGGGCTCCATCTCCGCCCACACCAGGCTGTCAGTCAGCCCTGTGCCAATAGATAGGAGAAGGGACAGGTACAATTAGAAATCATAATTTACTCACACTCATTAAAATCTCACCATTTTTTTTCTCTCAATACAACGATTCATAGTAAATAAATACAAAAAGGACATAAAAGCATCATAACAATAGTCCATATGACAATTACAAGTCTACTGAAGTCATGTGATTAACAACTGTTTCTAACATACAGTATATCATTCACTCCACACTCATTCACAGAAGCTCTTTTGTGTTTCACTGAAGCGAGTGTGAGTAAATGTGGCGCTTCTGTGCTCATCTGACGACGTGTCACAGGCATTCAGGGCCGTCCTCCTCCTCTTCAGCCTGTCTTCCTCTCAGAGTCTGTTTATCTCTATTCTGCTAGTCTGTTCTTCTGCCCCATTTCTCTCCTTCCTGCTCCAGATGTGCGTTATGTAACAGGTCTAACCTGAAGCTTTCTCGAGCTCAGAGATCGTGGTTTGCGTCCTTACGGATCCTGAGGTTTGTCCGCTACGCTGAAACGAGCAAACAAACTATGTTTAGGCTCAGTTTTTGCTGTTTAAGTGAATTAATCTGATGTGATTTGCTTTTCTTTCTATGCCATGTCTCTTTAAATACATGCTATTTAAGAGCGCTCAGTCGAAAACAATACAACTAATTATGGACTATTACTATAGTATTATTAATCACATCTGCAGGCTGTGCACAGAAAACATGCGAGTTCATTTACAGTACGTTTTTATGTACAAAATGTACCTGGAAATTAGGAATGGGCAACGATTAATCGTGATTAATCGCATCCAAAATAAAAGTTTATGTTTGCATAATATATGTGTGTGTAGTGCGTATAATTATTTTGTATATATAAATAGACACACATGCATGTATATACTTTTTAATTAATATTATATAAAATATAAATACTTGATATATTAATAGCACATTTTTCTTAAATGAAGAGTTCAGATGCAAAAGCCTCTAAATGCCATTTGAAATTTTCTTCTTTAATGATGATTTTTATCAAACTTGTATATTTAAGTTCAGTAATTTCACTTAAATAACTATTAATAGGTAATTATCATTGCCATTTAAGTGAAATTACTGAACTTAAATATACAAGCTTGATAAAAATCATCATTAAAGAAGAAAATTTCAAATGGCATTTAGAGGCTTTTGCATCTGAACTCTTGAAATATACACATACATGTGTGGGTATTTATATATACAAATTAATTATACACACATATATTATGTAAACACAAACTTTTATTTTGGATGCGATTAATCGTTGCCCATCCCTACTGAAGATGCGCAGATTGAGCTAAAATGCTACATCTAATGCATGTAATTATATTTTATGAGCAGTAACCGTAAATGGATTATTGTGTGATTTTACCCTTAAAACTGTGGCAAGCAGTTGTTTTTTGTGTTGAATGTAATGTTTTTATATTAACCATTTTTCAATATAATGTATAGCATACGCTATAGAGCTTTATAAGTTTAATATTGCATTTACACTTACATGTGGCAGACGTTTTAATCGCTTTGAAATCATGTCTAGCTTTTTATACACTAAGCGGCCAGTCAAAATTATTTTCTGTTTGCCAGAATGTCACAGATTAAGAACTTTTGAAGTTTTTTATTTTTTTTATTTTGTTATATTGTTATATTTTGGGTTTTGTGGGTTGATGAAGCCCATATTGTGTGCGTTTGGGTGTTTCAGGCCGTACATAGAAGAGCCACGATGTGTCACTATCCCCAAAGGGGCGGAGCCTCTGGGCATCTCCATCGTGGGCGGGGAGAATGGTGGGATTTTTGTTTCCAAGGTAACGGGGGGCAGCATTGCTCAACAGCACCACCTGGAGTTTGGAGATCAGCTGCTCGAGGTGGGTTAGAAAACGCATCGAAATAACGGACTTCCTTTTAAATGGAAAACATGTGAATCTCTCCTTTCGTCTCTCTTCAGTTTAACGGCATTAATCTCAGGAACGCCACGGAGCAGCAGGCGAGACTCATCATTGGGCAGCAGTGTGACATCATCACCATACTGGCACAGTACAACCCACACATGTACCAACTGGGCAATCACTCTCGCTCTAGGTACACACACACACACACACACACAATAGATGTGACTCTGGTGCTTCAAATTTCTTTGTATAGCACTGTCCATTATATGGTTTCAAAGCAGCTTTACAGAAAAAGCTTGGTACTCGTATTAATAACTTAATGCCTAATAGTTGAATTTAGCAGATTAGAGCTTAGCGATAATATAGTTTACATTTTGTGATGACACAAGCGATTTGATTTGCTACATACCATATTGTTCCAACTATAAGATGATGGGTTTTTTTAGATATACATCTCAAAAAAACAACAAAAAAACCCCACTTCTCTTATATTTCCTCAGTTTATAAGGTTTATTATATCCTCAGAGTTTGAGGAACCCTGGTAGACTTTTACATTGCAATAATATACCTGGAACAATAGGTGGCGCCAAATAAGCGTAAAACGAGTGTGCTAAGAAATGCAGTGTGTCAGAGTGTAATTTTAGTAGATCGCGAGCGCAAAAAGCCTTACTGGACCAGACTTCCCCCGTACGTGATTTTAAGACGTTAAGTCGGTAGTACCAAATTTCTGCTGTTGATGAAATTTTGGTAGGCTACATGATTTTCACTATTAGATGGATAGCCTAATTGTTATATAGGCCTAATTCAAACGGGCTACAGGTTATTATTGCATGTCATTTTTAAATGTGATCATTGGTACATTTTACCAGTGTTTACCATACTTTCACTCCAAAAATGTAAATATTATTTCTAAATAAAAGATTTTCCTTTATAAAACATAAGATTTGGTCTCCTAAAAGCCTTCTCATCGTCTTATAATTAGGGTTGGCTTATAATCTGAACAATACGATCCTAGGCTGTGTTACAGGGTTAAACATTTAGATCATATTAGGGCTGTCAAACGATTAATCGCATCCAAAATAAAAGTTTGTGTTTACATAATATATTGTGGGTGCACTGTGTATAATTATTTTATATATATAAATACACACATGCTTGTATATATTTAAGAAATATTTTCATGTATATACTATATATAGATTTATATATAATTTATATTATATATAAATATAAATATTTGATATATATAAATAATATTTTTTCTTAAATATACATGCATGTGTGTGTATTTATATATATATATATATATATATATATATATATATATATATATATATATACAAAATAATTATTCACAGTGCACCCATATATTTTATGTAAACACAAACTTTTATTTTGGATGCAATTAATCGCGATTAATCATTTGACAGCCCTAGATCATATCGCCAAATCCTAAGTTTTGAAAGTAGTCATGGCATAATATTCATTCCTTCAATGAGCTCATTGTTTCTGCCTGTTATTATTACATTGTTTAAATTAATACATTTTTTGCTAATTGTGATTGTGTATATGTACGTTTCTGAAATACACAACCTATGATAACAGAACAGATCACTCTAAATTGTAATGTGGACTAAATGTGAATTAAATTGAATTGATTAATAATATTTACATATGTAAACCAATGCTGCCAGCTCCCGGATGGAGTCGTCCATAAGCTCTCACTCCACGCCCGGGACGCCCGAGACGCTCAGCGAACAGGACGAGGGCACCGTAACTCCGCCCTCCAAACAGGCCACGCCCACATCCAGCCCTCATAGCGCCGGCAGGTAAAAAACACATTATTTATCTATCGCTGGTCAATTGTAGTTATATAGCACATTTACAACAGCCTTACAGAACAAGAAGATTAAATGAAGATATAACAAAAATAAGCAAAAAATAAGAGTAAAACTGGAGTAGCAAATATAAATGCAGTTTTTCAAAGTTTTATCACGCTGATGTAAGTTTAAGTGTCTGTTTTTTTTGTAACTAAGTTTGGCCTTAGTTATTCGATGCTATAAAAACGGGCCTGTGACGTCATGATTGACAGCTTCTCGAAACCTTTTTTTGGGGGATTTTCGGGAGGAGATTGGAGCTTCAACTCTGCCTCACTCTCACTAATGCACAGAAGGTCCCAAAAGACCCAAAAGAAGGGGCGTCGTCCATTTTTTTACAGTCTATGGTGTGAGAACACGTCCACTGCTCTGATTGGTTTAACTGCGCCGTCTGCTCTGTGATTGGCCAGGGATTGGAGTGAGGGCAGGAAACATGCGGAGCCGAGGCAGGTGGTGCTGAGGAAGACTCAGGTGGACCCGGGGTTGAAGATCTGCGGAGGGAACCTGACGGGGGTGTTTGTTGAGGGCCTCGAAGAGGACGTCGACGGCCTGCAGCCTGGAGACCTCATACTGGAGGTACGGAAGAGACACATCTGAGGCGGTATACCGGTTCATATTTTCGTTATGATATCAATTTTTTAATATACTGCAATAGCTGTGTATGAACACAGTTTCGGACACAGTTTGAGAGGGTCTTTTCACTGTGTTACTGCGCGTGACGGTTAAGATGGAGGGGTTAAGCTATAATTGAAAACTGTCAAATTATATTACAGTGTTTCACAATATCAACACTGCCCGCCTCAAATAGATTTTCCAAAAGACATCGTTGAATAAACATGAGCACTGCACATTTCAAAGTCAAAACGTGGCACGGGTGTGTTTAAATGAAGGGAACTGTCTGTCTTTAGAAAAGTTTCAATGTTATTTTCGTTTGATAATTAGCCTGATAAAGCAGTGTTTATGAGCACCGCCTCCTGCTGGCACCTCTTTGTGTCCAAACCTGTATTAATAATAATGTGGAATTTTTCCAGTAGCACTTCATTGCAGTACACGAGATCCAGGGGGCGGAGTTGGATCCAGATATATAAGGGGTGGAGCTGGGTAGGATTAGGGGTGGGGTTAGGGATCGGGGGTGGAGAGGGGTGGGGTTAGGGATCAGGGGGTGGAGATGGGTGGGGTTAGGGATCAGGGGGTGGAGATGGATAGGATTAGGGGTGGGGTTAGGGATCGGGGGTGGAGATGGGTGGGGTTAGGGTTCAGGGGGCGGAGATGGATGGGATTAGGGGTGGGGTTAGGGATCAGGGGGCGGAGATGGGTGGGGTTAGGGATCAGGGTGGAGATGGATAGGATTAGGGGTGGGGTTAGGGATCGGGGGTGGAGATGGATGGGATTAGGGGTGGGGTTAGGGATCAGGGGGCGGAGATGGGTGGGGTAGGATCAGGGGGGATGGATAGGATTAGGGGTGGGGTTAGGGATCGGGGGTGGGATAGGGTTAGGGGTGGGGTTAGTGATCAGGGGGTGGAGATGGGTAGGATTAGGGGTGGGGTTAGGGTCAGGGGGCGGAGATGGGTAGGGTTAGGGGTGGGGTTAGTGATCAGGGGGTGGAGATGGGTAGGATTAGGGGTGGGGTTAGTGATCAGGGGGTGAGGTGGGTAGGTTTAGGTATATGTAAAGTGGGAGGAGTTGGATCTGGATCCAACTCCTCCCCCTGGATTTCATGTCCTGCAGTGAGGACCATCTCAATTGTTCCACTGTATTTACTCATGATTGTAAAATAGTCCATTCTAAGTCAATCTACTGCAGTATTTCCTCTCTCAATCAGTTGAAAATGTCGTTAACACCCAATAATGCTTGAAAAAAAATAATACCATCATATATGGTATCACTGATTTTTGGTCAAACCGCCCAGCACTAGGTTTCCTGTTGTGATGTCATTTCCAGCATACTAGTAGGCATACAAGAGGCCACCTTTTCATTTTAAAACAGTGTTGATACTGTGAACCTGTTGTGAAGAAATTTCCTGTTTGCAGTGTAACTCGGTAAGTCTGAAGAATAAGACCGCTGAGGAGGTGTACCTAGAGATCCTGAAACCCGCGGAGAACGTCGTCCTCAGAGTCCAGAACCGACCCGAACACTTCAGGAGGGCCAAAGGCGCACCAGGAGACGGGTTTTACATCCGGTAACAGACTGAAGTTTTACACGTCTAGAATATCTGCCCATGGTGGCATCAAACTGCATAATAATTTTGTCCTTCTTATTTATTTATTTTCTTCATGACCCTTTCTGGGTTAATCATGTGATTTATGATCAGACCGTTTCCTTTGAACTATAATAAAAAATCAGAGCAAATAGGCAAATATTAAGAGATATTCTGAATATTGTCAAAAAGATTTATATATACAATAAATCATCTATATGCTTTGCATATTCTTACTCTTCATGTGTTTGTCTTTCAGGGCTTTATTTGACCATGTTGGTGATTCAGAGCAGGAGTTGAGTTTCAAGAAGGATGATATCCTCTACGTGGACGACACACTGCCCAGGGGGAATTTCGGCTACTGGTTGGCATGGCAACTGGACGAGAACGCACAGAAACTGATGCGCGGACATGTGCCCAGCAAGTGCATGTAGGTCTTTATGTGATAATCATGTAATATTCAGTTTTTGATTTATTTATAATTAAACATGAAATGTTTCTTGAGTCAAGCTGTTTTTAATCCCTTAAAACTCATCTTTGATCACCAAAATTACATATTTAAATGTTTTTTTTTCCTTTAAAACAATATATTCATGCCTTAAACAGCTTGAATGTAACTTGACACCCTTGCCTCATTTAGTATGCGTGGTGTGTTGCTATGAATATGCAAATGAGCCGCGCCTCCACTGACTCAGTTGACGATCACACGTTGATCTGATTGGTTACAAGGTCGTTTGTGACGTCAGCGATTTCACACCGTGTTTTTGAGACTGTCTTTGGTTCACTGCAGTTTTAAGTAGGAAATACTCAGCAATGCTGTCGACTCATGAACTTACACATGGTGTGTGTTAAAGCAGATTAAAAACACCACATACACACATAAACAACATTAACAGTTGGATTTTCACCACAGGGAGACTTTTTTAAAAACTTTTTATTTATTTTTTTCACAGAACATAACAAAAGGAACATTATCTGAGACAATAAGAGATTTCAAGTGATACAATAATAAGAATAATACAAAGAAAAATAAATAAATAAATAAATAGCCTATATAAATACAAATATTTATATATATATATATATAGCTGCACCTAGTATTAATGTTCACATCTCAACAAACATGATACAATAATATAAAATATATAATGTAAAAAAAAAAAAAAAAAGATTATAGATTTAAATATATGTGCCACCTCTGATTAAAAAGGTCAGTTTTCAGTTGTAATGATGCAGTCATTTTTTCCGTCATGTAAATCTGTTTTAGTCTCTGTTTCCATTTGGTTATGGTTGGTGATTTTAAAAACTTCAGTGCACATGATAAAGCATGTATGCATCTTATAAGATATATATGTGTGTGTGTGTGTGTGTGTGTGTGTGTGTGTAGGATGGATCAAGACTCCCAGCGGCGGTACAGCATCACAGACGCTAAGGACGAGAGCGGTTCTGGTAAAACGGTCTCAGCCGCGGCGCGCCGGTCGTTCTTTCGGCGTAAACTCAAACACAAACGCAGCAGCTCTAAAGACGCCCGTGACGCTCCTGCGTTAGACACCGTCAGCACAGACTCAGTGCTGTTCATGGAGGGTGAGAAACACACACACACACACACACATGTAGCTCTAAAACTTATTCACACAATTCATTTCTCATGTTATGTGATGGTGTGTGTTCAGACTGTGTAAGTCCGGCCTATCAGCGCGTGCAGAAACTGGAATCAGCCAATCGCAGGCCGGTGTTGATACTGGGGCCTCTTGTTGAGCCAATCAAAGACATGCTGCTCAGAGAGGCTCCTGGGAAATACTGCCGCTGTTTACCTGGTGAGATCTACTCGCATTTGACACGTAATGTCAATTTAAAGCCATTTCAATTTAAATGCCACTTCTTATAAACAGTTTGTTTCAATGCTGAAGAATAGGGAGCAGGAGGACATTGGTCAGTGTAACTGTTCATAAAATTGTATTAATTGTTTTGTTTTGTTTATTTATTTTTTTTTCAGCACTGGGTCTTTGTGATATATATGTATGTGTTTTTATATATGTTAAAATGTGTCTCTTTATGCATTTTATGCTGCATCTTGGCCAGGTCTCTCTTGTAAAAGAAATTTTTAATCTCAATTAGTTTTTTTATCTGGTTAAATAAAGGATAAATAAAAAATAAAAATAAAAAAAGAGGTCATGACATTTTTTTAAAATCATTTTAATGTTCCTTGAGGTTCACTTATAATGTTAATAACGTTTTTTTGCACAAAAACAAATATATATCTAGAAAAACGACGATTTTCAACCCTCGTTCTGTCTGAAACGATTGTTTTTTTTTAAGGCTTGTCAGTAAAAATTGGCCACTGTTATGATTGGCTAAAGTCATTAGATAGGAAACGCCGTCATTTACAGACCAAGCATAGAGTGCCGAAGTGATGACGTCACTTTGTAGGACAACTCGGAAGCTAGCGGCGCATGGGTTCCCTCGGTCGAAAAGCAATGCATTTTCCCCATAGACTTTTGGAAAATTGCAAAAAATAAGATCTGTGTTTAAGAAAGAGTTGTGACCCTTACACGTTTTGTCTAGCAAGATAATCTTTACAAGTTAATCCAAAATGTATACATTTTGAAGCCTAGCCTATATAAAGAGTTTAAAAAACACAATCAGACACAATAAAGTTTAAAAAACCACAAGCTGGTTATAACTGTGTGTTTTATGTCATAGATCAAAACGTGAACATATTTAGAGGCTTTGTTCACCACAGACCTTATTTCAGGCGATTTAGCAAAATCCCATTCAAAAATCCCATAGGCTTTAGAGCGAGGGAACCGTAGTGCTAAAATGCTAACTCACTTCCGCGTTTTGGCCTACATAGTGACGTCGTAACTTCGGCACTCTATGATGAAATCATTTCCTTATGGTTAGTTCAAATAAAATATCCTTCAGAAATCCTGATCCTTCAGAAATCTGAACACAATCCCGCAATATCCAAACAAGCCGTTTTTGGAGCTTGAAAGAAAGCAAAGAAACTTGCCTGATGTTTTTTTTTTATTGTATAAAGAGCTTATAATATAATGTCACGACCCCTTTAAAACACTCCAGGCCTGAGTCCTCATGTGTGATCATGTTCTTTGTTCAGAGGGGATGAAGGCGACCCAGCAGGCCATCGAGCGCGGCGTCAAAGACTGTCTCTTCATCGATTACAAGCGCAGGAGCGGACACTTCGACGTCACCACTGTGGCCTCCATTAAAGAAATCACAGAGAAGGTGAGACGCCTCAGACTCGGAACCAATCCATCCACATCAATCTGAACTGATTTCATGAATATCTTATGTTTTTATGTCAATATTTTAGCAATATTCAAAAGCTGTTTGTGAATAGAGAAGGGAGGGATAATTTTAGGAGTGCATGAAACTTTAAACATTCCAGTGTCCGTACGACATTAAAACGTTTTTGTGTTTTTATATGTGGAGTGAAGTTGTGGAACAGACTGAGTTTAGTGCTCAATGTCCAAGCATAACTGAGTTCAAAAAGCGGAACTAAAGGATAGTTTTGACAAGAACGAGAACGAGAATGAAGAAGGTCGTTGAATAAGTGATCTCAGTTCATTTATAATATATATATATAGCATTGTTTAATAATTATGTGGATACATATATAGGTAAATATGTTTGTTATTTATGTATTCTCGGTGTGTATGGAGAAAAATAGGTTAAGATGATCGGCCAGTGGATTATTATTGATAAGTTGTGTGAAGGGGTAGGATTGAATAAGCTCATGCTTCTTCCTACTGCTTTTCAGACATAAATAAGTTAATATTGTTTTTTATTGTTTTACTATTTAAAGGAGTAGTTCATTTTAAAAATAAACTTTTGCTGATAATTTACTCACCCCCATGTCATCCAAATTGTCCATGTCTTTTTTTCTTCAGTCGAAAAGAAATGAAGGTTTTTGATGAAAACATTCCAGGATTTTCTCCATATAATGGACTTCAATGGGGTCCAAATGAGAGTTTCAGTACAAACTGTTCAAAGGGCTTTAAACGACACCAGACGATGAATAAGGGTCTTATCTAGCGGAACGAGCGGCCATTTAATAAATAAATAACAAAGTTTTAAGTTTTATAAGCTCAAATGCTCGCCTTGCTCTGTTCTGTGATGCGCGTTCGTGACTCTCCTGTTCGAACTCGTTCATCAAAATGAACGAATCTTTTCCCAAGTCAACTTGTTCATTTAGTTCATTGAATTAACCAAATGACACGAAAAAAGATTTGTTCATTTTGAAGGAGAGTCACTAACGCGCATCACAGAACAGAGCAAGGCGAGCATTTGAGCTTATAAAACTTAAACTTTGCTATTTATTTATTAAATGGCCGCTCGTTTCGCTTGATAAGACCCTTATTCGTCGTCTGGTGTCGTTTAAAGAGCTTTGAAGCTGCACTGAAACTCTCATTTAGACCTTGAACCGTTTGGACCCCATTGAAGTCCATTATATGGAGAAAATCCTGGAATGTTTTCATCAAAAACCTTCATTTCTTTTCGACTGAAGAAAGAAAGACGTGGACATCTTGGATGAAAATTAATACATTGCATGAAAAGTATCTGATAAATTAATAAATGTATATAAATGACAAAGTAACAAATGCAACAAAACCGTAAAAAAAAAAATAGGAAATTCGTCATGAAATCAATGATTAATACCATTAAAACCAATGGTATTTTATTCGTTAAAATAAATATTTACTATATACAATATTTGCACATACACAATATAATAAATGTACGTGTGTATATGTATGTATGTATTATGATGCAATGAGACAATATGATGAATAGTATTATTAGTAATAAATATTTTTATTCTCTCACTCTCTCTCTACAATATAATATAAAATATTATAAATGTATTGTTATTTTAAAATAGTATTATATTAATTATTTTCATCACTCAAAACATTGTCATTGTCCACCGGTGTCGCCGTCTCTGTTTCTCTCAGGAGTGCCACTGTCTTCTGGACATCGCTCCTCACGCCATCGAGCGGCTGCACGTCGTCAACATTTACCCCATCGTCATATTCATACGCTACAGAAACGCCAAGCAGATCAAGTAAGTGACGATCAAGTATGTCTCGATTCATCCTGAACGGTTTAGTTCACCCAAACATGAAAATAATGTCATTAAAGACTCTCCCTCATCAGACCTCGTTCATCTCCAGAACACAGTTTAAGATATCTTAGATTTAGTCCGAGAGCTTTCTGTCCCTCCATTGGAAATGTGTGAGATAAAGACATCATCAAAGTAGTCATGTGACATCAGTGGGTTAGTAACAATATTTTGAAGCATCGAAAATACATTTTGGTCCAACAATAACACCAACTGCGACTTTATTCAGCGTTGTGTTGTCTTCCGGTTCTGTTGTGTCTGGTGCGGCCGAGCTTCGGTTACAGTCTGAGGAAGACGCACGCTGTACAAAACAATCTTCACACACATGTCTAAGGATTTCCACACAGAGGAACACTTGCGTTTATTTGTCCAGAACCCGAATACACGGACGCACCACACACACGTCAGCGCGGATCCACAACCGGAACACAATACAATTGGCAACAGTGTGTGTGTGGTTTGGCAAGTGTGTCTGTACTCAGTAGAGCCAGACCGATATTATCGGCCGATATTAGGCATTTTCCAAACTATCGGTATCTGCAGTTATAATGGCTGATAAATGAATATTTCAAAAATAAAATAAAAATGGACGAAACACGCTTGAACCATGTCATGAGTGTTGCAGTTGTATAGTTTGTCCACCAGAGGGCGCTCTACACTGTTCCTGTTGGCAACACTCGTTGAGTTGGTCACGAGACATACATTGCTTGAATAACAATTAAAAGAACATCCATAAACATGACAAAATTTGTGACTATCATGTCCAGTTTTGCTGCTGTTAAATCTTTATAATAATAATAATTATGTTACGTTATTACAGTGTAGTTGACTGACTGTCCTTTTAGCTTTTGACCATGTGACTGAAGTATTTCTTTAAAGTCACTGTAAAGTCAATTCCAAAAAAAAGTTCTAAACACATAAATGTTGCATATGTATTGCTAAAACATATTACAAAGTCTGTGAACTGTGAAGTACTGAAATGTGGAGTTAGACCGTTAAACAGTTTTTCACCATTGCTATTTTACGGATTAATTGGGCGGGGCTAAAACAGGGCTCGATGACGCACTGGAGCCCATGTGCTCCTGGACACGCCCCTATTTGATGACGTACAGAGTCTGATCTCTCCCTTAACACACAATAACACTCCCCGAGCACATTCGCATTCACCGCTCAATCGCGAGTGTCTGTCAGTACTATTAGTTACTACAGCTGAGCCTACAGTTTTCTAGCTAGCTATGCCTTCGACACGGACATGCATGGGCTGCTACCTGGATGCGATCATGTACAAAACAGATCGGTATCTTCATTTAAATTCCCCTAAAAACGATCACATCAAGAAGAGGTTTTTAGAGAGCCAACCTTGATGAAGAGCTGAGGATCACCCCCAACACCCGCCTCTGTAGTGATCGTTTTACACTGGATCGTTTTATAAACTTTCCTCAGAGACAACTGGCATTCACTGATAATCCGCTGTTACTGGTGAACGGGGCCGAAACGACGATCTCCCGCCTCAGTGTTCATCCTCCCGTCTCCAAAAGCTAATCAGCTAATATCACCGTCAACAGCTTTCCCGCTAGTGGGCGTGGTTTCAGCGCAGCCAGCGGACACGCCCCCAGCGTTTGAGAGCAGAGAATCTGCTCATTAGGGCCCGAGCACTAACAGTGCGAGGACCCTCTTGAAACTGTTAGGGTTATTTATTTATTTTTTTTTTCTGCAAAGTAAGCGCCTCAACATGCTCAAAAACTCACCAAATTTGGCACGCATGTCAGGACTGGTGAAAAATTTCGTATTTTGTGGGTTTCGCGGATGGGCGTGGCAAAATGGCTCCCTAGCGCCACCTAGAAAATTGGAAAAAATTAGCCCCTCGTCCACGTTCAACCTACAAACACGAAATTTGGTGGGGACGTGTATCATATCAAGATGCACAAAAAAGCCTCAAGAACCCATACCCTAAACTCAACAGGAAGTCCGCTATTTTGAATTTGGCGCCCATTTTTGGACGATTTACACACTCCGTACTTTAACGAACTCCTCCTAGGGATTAAGTCGGATCGACTTCAAATTTCTGCTGTACCTTCTAAAGGCATTGACGATGTAAAGTTGTGCTATCTGCGCGTTTTAGTCAATGGGCGTGTCGGTGGCGTCGATGATTCGCCATGAAACAGGAAGTTGTAGTAACTTGGCTGTAAATGCCCAGATCTGCACAAAATTTTACACATTTGACAAGAGTCCCGCCCTGAACAAATCTACATGCCGACATTCACCCACAGTCATAGCGCCACCTGCTGGCAATAGGAAGTGACCTTTAATGAAGCAGCGTAGCAAATTCACAGCCGCACCGGCTGAGCTGCAAAATATGCAACGCGGCCGTCTCACACCCCAACGCGCTACAGGTGCGAGGGCCCGCCCATCGCTGCTTGCAGCTTTAATTTTTTCATGATTTTGATAGCTTATTTTATGTACTTCCCGACTTTTTTTATCATTCAAATTTGGCTGGGTGGCTAATTACACATTTTTCTGTGGTGTGACAAACTCAGAACACATACTTAATTTTGACTTTACAGGGACTTTAATAGCGCGTGACAGTTATAACAATGAGACCTATCATCTCTCCTTGGCCTGTTATATTAAAAATGTATGTTTTACAAATTGCAGTGTGCCGTTATCCATTATAAATGGCTAAATTATGGCTCATCATAGACTAGCTAGCTAATGCCACTATCATCAGTCTGTTCTGTTGTGACAATAAAAGAAACAAGTTTCTTTATAAAATGTATTATCATATTATTTTAGTTAAAACTCATAAATAACTACAAATAACTAACGTTAGGGAAATCTGTTAATGTTTTGTTGCGCGTTTCTGGAAAAAAAAAATATCGGCCGATATATCGGATTTTATTACCAATAAATATTTGTATCGGTATCGGTCGGGCTCTAGTACTCAGTGTGTGTGTTTTATTGACTCAGGGAGCAGAAAGACCCGGTGTATCTGCGAGACAAAGTGTCACAAAAACATTCCAAAGAGCAGTTCGAGTCGGCGCAGAGGATCGATCAAGACTACAGCAAATACTTCACAGGTCTGAGACGCACACACACGCACACACACACACATTTCCACGTTTGACGCACATGTGACGACGACGTGTTTGTGTGTGATCTGATGCAGGTGTCGTCCAGGCCGGCAGTCTGTCCAACATATGCACTCAGATCATGGCCATCGTGGACCAGGAGCAGAACAAAGTCCTGTGGATACCTGACGGAAGCACGTGAAGAAACACACACACACACACACACACACATCTTTCACAATAATAACAAGGCCTCGCTAGCAATCTCACACTGTTTCAACACTCCACTGCTGTAAAACTCACTAGGGCTGGGCTCTGTGGCATGTTTCAGTCAATATTAAGCGTTTAATATTATATATTATTTGGTCTGATTGGAGGATTAGTTGGCATCATCACTCACAGAATGCTCATAAATGTCCCTTTGTAGTTTTCTGTAAATATCGCTGTTTATTATCGCCCAGCCCTGAACAAACTCTCAGGCAACGACGACCACAACTGTATGTGTCGTTTGCGACGTGAGCGGGCAGCAATATCATGTTTTCTCTGTGGTAACACTAATTTATGAGGGCTTTCATGTAGTTCTTCATGTTTACAGAGTTGATGTTTATGAACCAGCTTACTTGAACGTTTAACTTCATGTATCTGTCCGATCCAAGCTTAGGTCCACACAGACGCTCAATTTACGAGTTGGGTTTGTTTTCCGATCGCTGTGCTGAAGGATTCGTTCACCTGGAAATCAACGTCATTTGATGTTCGATGAACAACAGCAGATGTTCGGGCTGCTCTTTTCCACACGGCACTGCAAAAAAAGCCTTTTTACTCAGTATTTGTGTCAGTCTGAATGTCAAAAAATCCCTAAATCAAGATGCCTCTACTAGATGAGTGAAATAACGTAAGATGTCGATAACAAATTAATCAGAATTAAGTGAGTTGATGCCTAAAAAAAGCTCAATTATCTGCCAGTGGGGACAGAAAATAATCTTAATTCAAACAGGATCATTTTGCTTGTTTTAAACTCTCTTTATTTTGATAAATTTCCCCAGAAAACAAGTAAGAAAATTACATAAATTCTTATGTCATAATGCATCTTGATTTAAGAAATGTGTGATATTTGGACTGGAAACGAGACAAAGATACTAAGTGCGGTGGAGACGGGCTGGAAAACCTCAAACCAACGCAGAAGCGCCATAAAATAATGCGTTTTAGAAGCTGAAAGGGTTTTTTTTCACTCAAAGCCGTCATGAATCGGGATATAGACCATTTTGCAAGATGTAAACAAAACTGGTCCAGAAGCACTTCCTGTTTAGGTTTTTTAACACTACATAAAAGCTGGGACAAAATACATGCAAAAGAACATATAAAACTGAATCAAAAACATCTTTAAGATTTTTTTTTAATTGTGAAATAAAGAAAACAGTTACAAACTGAAACAGGAAGTGTTGTTTACATCTTGCAAAATGGTCTATAAAGTGCTTTTTTTGGCTTTCACTCCATGGAAAAGAGCAGCGGGAACTTTCTGCAACTTTTTGGGTGAACCATTCCTTTAAACGCCAATGTAGCAGTTTCTTTATTTCATTTGACTTTTTTTATTATTTAAATGAGCGATGCAATAATCTGCTGCATGATCATTTTACTATATGCTCTGATTATTTTTACCGTTTTTAACTCTAATTTAAATGTGTTGTGTAGGCTGAATGCTTAATAGTGCTTGTATGTTAAAGCTCCTCTCCTCTTCAGAAACAGACGTGCCAAAGGGTTTCCTCTAATTTGCACTTGAGTTCAATGGAAAGGTGGACAAACCTACTTTATGAGTAACTCCTCGTTCAGGAGTTAGTAGTTAATCCTCTCAGTAGTGAAACTCAGTGGCAGGAGAGCTTTGGTACTACACTAGTCTTCCTGTTTACCTGTTTAGCCACAGTGACATCACTTCCTTTCTGACCCCTGATGACCAATGAAACGAGTCGCCTGGTTTAGCTGCTTCAACATCACGTCTGGTGTTTGTGTTTGTAGCTGGAAAAAAACACACATAATTCCATTTAATAGTTTTTCATTATGTTTTATAATTGTATAACACATTGGTACTGCCACATTAAAGAATCCTATGATTTTGTAATTGTTACAATAATAAAGTCTAAATTAAGCACGGTTGTTTAAAAGGAATTTCTTCTTTTAGCAGAGTAACTTTGTCTATCTGAGTGTGTGTTTTCAGTTCATCGTGGAAAACCTGGAACTGTACGGCATTTTAAATTCTATAAAATTCTACAATCTGTGCACTGCGAGTTCCTGTGTGGAGTCGAGTCACCACCAGATGGCGCCATATCCTACTTCACTGTGATCATCATGATGAGGGTTATATAAACATCCAATGATAATTATTTCTGGATGAAGAAAAGATCAGGTGGCAGAATGAAGATTATTTGTTTTCAAGCAAAAGGATGAAAAAAGAGCTTCAAATGTGACTAAAAGGAACTTTTATTGTTTCTCTAGCGATAGGAAAAAACCTCACTTTTATTTTTAGTAACTTTAAAAAAAGCTTTTGTAAATATATTTGCATACTTGTGTGGAATATTTGTTTTTTCAACAGATTCCTGATTTAGCTTTACTTCCCTAGAAGTGTGTGGAGTCAGATGGAGAAGACGGGCATATCTGGAATCAAATCTGAATAGTAATAACATTACAAATATTAAACATTAAACAATACAAACATTAAAAACATTAAAATATATGTTCATAATACTCATGCAGGTCTGGTGATGTGCAATAACTCAGTGTTCATGATGAGAGGGGGGGGGGGTGCAATATGAATGACTTTAACAATGAATAACAAGTCATTATTGATTGACACATTAATATTTGTAGAAATTGCAGCTTTCTTTAGAAACAAACACCATGTAGTAAATTATCAAAATTGTCAACGCTCTTATTTTTGAAAGTGTTGATATATACCACTGGCATATTTCAATATAAAAACTGGTGATTTTAAAAGTGTGTGTGTGTATAGTACCGGTCAAAAGTTTGGAAACATTTCGTTTTTAATGTTTTTGAAAGATCTTCTGCTCAAACCTGGATTTATTTGATCAAAAATGCGGTAATATTCTGAAATATTATTACAATTTAAAAAAGCTGTTATATTAGTCAACATTTGAGTGGATTAACATAATCCGTTTTTGTTTTAGGACAACTTAACTTTTTTTTTTTTACTGTTGTAAAGTGTAATTTATTCATGTAATTTTCAACATCGTAACTCCAGTCTTCAGTGTCACATGATCAGAAATCACTTTAATGATTTATTATCAATGTTGGAAACCGCTAATATTTTCTCCAGTATTTATTGATGAATGAAACGTTAAAAAGAACAGCATTGATTCAAAATAGAAATTAATATCTTTTACTAGCCTATCACTTTATCAACTTAACTCACCCCTGCTTGAATAAAAGTTTTAATTTCTTTTTTAATTTTTTTTTTTCAAATACAGTTTTTTTCTGTATTTGTAATCAAAGAAATACAGGCTTGTTGAGCATAAGAGACCACTTTTTTTCAAAAACTTTAAAAATAGTAATGTATAATCTCTGAATTATTCAACTTTCACGCTACTTTTTCTGTCAGTAATCCAGTTGGACTCGAGCAACACACGCGTTTGTTTAAGTAACAGTTACGTTAACGGCATTTTAAACAAATCCCAATGTTTTGCTAATACATTTGTGTTGTGTAACTAAGTCAACAATAAGTTGATAAACGATGGCAGCGGACTTTCTCGATTTTCGTCATAACACTGTTGCCATGGTTACTTTCTCGGGCTAAAGCGCTTCGCTCGTGCCAATTTAGCGCTCTGACTAACTTGAAATCGTACTTTTTATGGTGACTGAAGCGTTTTGAATATTTTACCAGTATGTAAGCGCCCACCCCCTCACAGAATTCGCCCACGATGATATTTTTTGAAGCTCGACAGATGTCTGTAAAATAGGAGCGACTGATGGATGTTTGGACTATTGGCTGGGTTTTGGAGACGTTTTGACGGGCATCAGACTGACTGACTCCGCCCTCCGGTACCTGTAAATCTGCCCTGAACTCGCCGGATGAATAGACCGGAGCTGAACGCAACACGTTACCGTATGATCAGACCGCAGTCTGTCCATCATCAGCGAGCGCACGGGAGATCAGCTCGCGGACGGTCACGCAGGCTTTAAATCGTGGGAATGTTTTTTTCTATATTTTATCATGATAAATATCCCCAGCACGACCTCGTTTAAAGACGCACCGACGCGTTTCTAGGAGTAGTGCGTTTTGGGGACGACTTTTCAACTGCGCGTTAGTGGTTGCGTGGAGATCCGGAGAGCGGGCGAGAGCGGAGAGCGTAGCGGGAGGAGAGTGCGCGCACACGGGCACACACTCGCGGGTGTCCGCCCTGACCAACATGGCTGATCATCAGGTGTGGGGCGCTGAAATCAACAGAGAGACGCTCGATGCTCCCCACTGAAGAAGATGAAGATAACGACGGTGATGAGAAGCAGCTCTCCACAGTAATGACCTATCCAATCGAGCATTCAAAAGCGGGTCCGTCCTCGGTTCGGAAGATGGACGTGATCATCCCGTACACCTCCGACGTGCCGTGTGACCCTGTGAACGGCCAGAGGATGTGGTGGGCTTTCCTCGCCTCCTCTATGGTCACTTTCTTTGGGGGTCTCTTCATCATCCTGCTGTGGAGGACTCTCAAGTACCTGTGGAGGGTGTGCTGCCACTGCAAGGGGAAAAAGAAGGTAAATGACACCTGTTTCTGGGTCAAAAGTTTGGGCAGCCTTCCCCGATCACTCCCTCAGGATCTGAAAACCCTTGTTATCTGAAGATAAACACTTTTGCAGACAAACTAGTTAAAAACAATGGTGTGTTTTGTTTTTTTATTACCCCAATCACATATTCATTGGGTTATATTAAAATTTGTTGGGTCATTTTTTTTTTTTTTTTTACGTCGTTGAGTTATTTTTAGTTACAGCCCATCAGTTGGTTCCCGCCCTTATGGTTCAAATGTTAACGGTCTGGTGACAGTCAACGTACATCACTTACAGTACGTTATATCATAAATAGTATTGCTGCTAGCAGCAATTATTGCGGTTCAAGCACTTTAAGGCCTTTAAGCACATTTGTAAAATGTATTCATCTAGCAAGCATGTAGCCACTTGGATCATAGATCATGGAAAACATAATTTACAGCCAATACAGGCAACTTACTGAGGAAATATAGTAGACTGAAAGCTTTTTAATAGTTATCAAGGTTGAGTCAAAAACCTTGGACTATTTTTGCGAAAGTAGGTTTTTAAATGAATAATTTCCAATATTTAACGAACATCTTGATTGACAGATTTGTACCATATGGTATATAAAATTGAATGTTGTGTGATTGTGCGAAAAATACAATGATATACAACCCAAACGCATGTGAAAAACTTAAAGGTGGGTGATTTCTTTCAAATTTCTCACAGGCCTCTGGGGCCAAGATGGCCGCCGAATGAAATTACTTGTTTAATGGGACTTTGGTACTACAAGTTTCAAATCTCTACAACTAACAGTTTGGACTTCGCAGTCACTTTTATGGGAGAATGCTGATCCTTGGAAATTCTAACAATTACACTTATACTAGGGTTTTAGAGCTAGTACGCTTCAGGCTATGTTTTAGATAGACGTCATCAAACGTTCCTCCTCAATAGTGTTTAAAATCACCTCATAAAGAAAGAAGTTTTTCATTCGTGACACCTACATCATATGTGTGCTGCTTCAGAGTTTACATCTTACTATTATTTTAAAGTGGGAAACAGTCAGAATAAATAATGAGTGGACCTCAAGAACATTTAATATGTAAAGATGAATTCACTGATGTCCTTTATTTCTTCTCGGCTTTTGGAGCTCTTGACACATGTTGTTAAAAATATAAACCATGGATGCACTTGAAGTCGCTCCAGATTGAAGATAGTTTTGTTCAGCATCTAAGTTACCAAATTGTAAAACGCAATGCCTGAAGGGGTTTTAGGCCTAATGTCATTAGAAGAGACAAGCTGTGTTTGCTAGTCGTTCGTTCTAAAGGATTTCTAGGCAGTTGCCAGACATTTGCTCCTGGAAAAGTGTTGTTTTGTTGTCTACCAGCAGCTGTACGAGATAAAATCAACATGAAACACTGTTCACACAGCCCAGGTTACATCCACAATGGATATTTGTTAGAAGATAAAGCAGGGCGGCACTTGATTTTATCAATGTGCGATTGATCGGATGTTGAAAAGTGTCTGTATTTGACATATAAATAATGATAGGAAAGACAAACTTTTGTATGTGTGGAATAACATGCGCTGTTGAATCATTCACACAGTAGGACAAAGCCTCTGTTTTGATTTCATGTTGACTTTAGATAAACTGTTTCGGGAACCGAACGGTTCAGGAACACACACTGCGATATTATTAGCTTGATAATGTTCTTGTTTTGTTTGTTCCGCTGTCTAAACAATTATTGAAGACTACCGAGTGATTTTTAAGCAATCTATTTTGAGTTTAGCCTGCCGTGCATTTAATTCTGCATCCACACCTGTATCTGCATGAATGCTGGGGGTTTGAGAGAAGAGAGCCGTATGTTCTGTTCACAGAGACGTACCAGAGCTTGGCTTGCGTCTGTTCCTCGTGTTTGACGTGGAGCCAGTGGTCAGGAATAGGTTGAGTTTTTACTGCCATTGTGTAGTCTGCCCACACACACACACACCACCCACACACACACACACACACCACAGCTGTTGCTTTCATTACAAGCCTGTCAAACATAGTTGTGTTCATTCTGCTGGAGATTTCATGAGGCCTTTTCTCCCGTTCCACTGAAACACACGACTCTGATTGAAAGTCAACATGATATCAGTACTGCCTATTTTCTTAATACATGCTCCGTCTTGTTGTTGCGAATGATTCATATGTGACTGTTCTGAATTGTGACGTCAAATACACAGCAGACATTGAATATATGAGGTTATGTTTAGAGGTCGGTTCAGGGTTAGGACTTACTTGGTTATTACAATTACTGTAAGTACATTGTATGTACATGATGAACAAAACCGTATAATAAAGTGCTACCAAAATGAGCTGTTTCAACCCATCCACCCATTTTTTAATGCATATTTTGGAATATCTCATTAAAAATGGAATGGAAGGATGGAAACATCCAAGAAATCTTATAAATGCGCATATAAACGTACTGTATGCATGCAATCAAATGAGTAAGATAAAAAAATCGTGCATGAACTACGATGGAAACGCATTTACTGAATAAATCCCTCAACATACAAAAATCACATGACTTTGCCTCACCAGAGGCTGTGATTGGTTAACTGGATTAACCAGCGGACCAATAGCATCGCAGCATCTCAAATGTTGGTTTGGTGGCTCTGAAAGCGTTTATTACGTTTCGTCTGGCGCTTTAGGACGAAACTCGTTTATTGTACGGAAGAAGAGCCACAGTTTCTTCCCCGACTGCAGCAACTTCCATTTTTATTACAGATAACTTGCGTAAATTTACCAGGAAGTGACGATTTTGTTCTCTTGAAACCATGAGATGGAAACGCTGCTTTATTGCCACAACTTACAGTTATTGGAGGTTGCATCCTCCCTAATATATTCTGAACACTTTAGTCATTATGGAATCAGTCATTTTCTTTAAACTTTGCATTTGCTTCGCCCAAATGTTATATTTGTGATTCATTTTATCTATTCAAAATATATAATATTTCTATTGATTTCTTAAATATGAGCCGCATGGTTCATCATCCACACGTCCACTGTTCTTAAAGTGATAGTTCACCCAAAAATACTTCCTCGCCCTCATATTACTCCAGTCCTTTATATCTTTTTCAGAACACAAAACAAGACATTGCTTTTCAATGGGGTCCAAAACAACATTTCCATTCAAAACGCCTTCTTTTATGTTCCACAGAAGAAAGTCAAACACAATTGCAGTGACTTAAGGGCCAGTAAATGATGACCGAATGTAAATTAGTTTGGGTGAACTGTCAAATACTTGTCAAACATGTTTTTGTTCCACAGGGATTTACATCTGGCCGATAGCATTAATTGAACCGCTTTATCCGTCCGTCTCCTCTCACTTACTCTGTTTTCATACATGCATCTTCCTCATTCAATCTGCCATGTCACTCTCCTATAGTGTGCGTGAATCAGATGCTTGTTGCTAAGCAACAGGCGGCATATTCATTATTGAGCTGGGAAATATCCCCTTATGTAATTGTGCTTTTCCAAAGACCACACACACACACACACACCTGTCAGAGTGTGTTTCTAAACACACTTGCAGAATTTACATGCAGAATCCACACAATCTGAGCTAGAAATAGAGATCCACAGTCTGGTCACAATCTCCTTCAGATGAGTTAATGTGGATTATATTCTCGTGTTTACTAATTACTTTTGCTCGCACATAATTAATACATATTGACATGCGTGATAAATCACATGCAAACGAAAAACTCAATCTATGATGGCTAAACTTTGCAATTGCTCCGTGTGTTCTGAACTTGGAGTTGTCGGCCTGTCCGGATCATGGATCAGTGATCCCTACGCTTGACATCGCACATCACGCGATGTGACTATCATGGATGCGCACATTGCGATATTGATGCTAAAACCATATATTGTGCAGCTCTAATAATAATAATGTAAATTAATAGAAACTTTCTTTTTTTTTTTTCCGAAAAGCCCTATTATAAATGCCTGTAAAGTTTAAACACCGATAGTGTATCGTTTAAAAATACCGATACTTTGACTTCGATATCGGAACACATCCAAAATGGGATGAGCTTTGAGATTGACTGTGTAAATAGAGTTGACAAGAAATCTGAGGTATATTTTTACACACTTCCGAAACTATGGATCGCTGCCATTATGTTAAAATTTGCCGTAAAATCGCACCCAAACTGTAAAAAAATATTTTCAAGATTTGTTATCACAACATATTTTCTTTTGTCAAATCAACTTTATAATAATTTATTTAGTTGAGATAACTTATTATTTTGAGTTTCTGATGATTAAATTAATCTCCTTAATTGCATTAACTCACTTTTTCCAGTTCAATCAACTTAAAATTTTAAGGCAACCCAGGTTACTTACTTTTTTAAGTTAAACCAACAATATTTTTTTACAGTTTAGTAATCACAACATTTTTTCTTTTGTCAAATCAACTTTATAATAAATTATTTAGTTAGTTGTATATTGTATTGACAACTCATCAAGTAAATATTCACCATCGTACTGTATTTTCTGCATAATTGGATGTTTTTAAATAAACTGACAAAAAATATACAAGTTTTAGGGCTGAACGTTGATATGAGTGATCACATGGATTTATATACTTTATGTAAATAATATTCAAATTTGATTTGAATGATGATTCCTGGCTGTGTGTCTATTCCTGATCACTGGATCTTTGGTAAGTTGTAAGGAACGTTATATCGAGTTTGAACTGATAATGGTTTGTTTTCTCAGTTTCTCCTGTTAAATCCAGTCTTTTCCAACACTCAGGCCGGCGGGAAAGTGACGCTCTATACTCTGTTTTTATCAGTAACCTTATTTTTGTCATGTTATCTTTGATGCATCGTTTTTACTGATCTTGTTGCAGTGCATTCTGGGATTGTGTTCTCCATCAAGGAGACCTTACTAGGTTATGGTGTTTGTTTGAGTTGAACAAAGTGTGTCGCCTGTGTGACGGGGAGGTTTATGTGCAGTCAAATCAACACAGATAAGATCAGTGTGTGTGTGTGTGTGTGTGTTCTCTGTGCAGCAGGTCG